>JAIPRK010000344.1:0-158241 GCA_025469195.1 Chaitophorus viminalis
TTTTTATAAGCTCATAAAGCTCAAATTTGTATAAAATGTGTCAAAATCACGATAATTTGCAAGTTATTTTGTAGATAAAAATTCATAACATTTTTTCTGTTTATACTTAAGGTTCAAAATTTTGACAATAGTTTTTCCACAAGCTATTCTTTAGAAATATATAAAAAAATTTCTACCGGACCAAAAGGAAAAAATTTTACGACCGTTTGAAATTTAAATTTTTACGAAATTGCATAAAATAGCGATTTATAGTCAAACGATTTTAAATATTTGTTATAATTCAAAAAGTATAAGTTGCAGAAACTTGAAATTTTCACCGGTTGTTAAGATAGGCATTTTCTTTATGTCATATTTTTTTCAAAATTTTATATTGATTTTTAAGCCACTTATAGGCATTTAAAAAATTCAAATTTTTTACATTTTTTTTTTTATAATCAGTGATAAAAAAAAATTGACTTTTATAAAATACTTGAAAATTTAATAGAATATTCCGCACAAGTAGTTTTTATTGTCATTCAAAAATCATCAAAATCCATAGGCACAATTTTTTTTATAAGCGTTTGAACAGCGAATATTGACATAAAATTACATGTAAAATATAATATAATATATAAAATTCTAGACTGACAAATCATATCGGTTTTTTTAAAATGCTCTAACTCAAAAACGAAAAACCGCAACAACATGAAATTTTCACCAAACCTTTTTATTGGTGTTCTCTATACATGGTTTAGTTTTCAAAGTATTTTGACATATTTTGACTTATTTATAGACAATTTAAATTTTCGATTTTTGTAAGTTTTTTTTTTTTTAAAAATATCTATAAAATTTTTTTGGCTGTCCAAAAACTCTTGAAAATGAATTAAAAGATTAAATATAAGTAATACTAATTGTAACTAAAAAATATCGGAGATGGTTTCCCTCAAATTTTTTTTTATAAGCCCATAAAGTTCAAATTTGTATAAAATATGTTAAAATCGCGATAATTTGCAAGTTCTTTTATAGTTAAAAATTCTTTAAATTTTTTCTGTTTGTACTTAAGATTCAAAATTTTAACACTAGTTTGTCCATAAGCTTACCTTCAAAAATATATAAAAAAATTCTGCCATACTTAAGAGGAAAAATTTTATGACTGTTTTAAATTTAAATTTTTACGAAATTGCATTATAATTCAATTTAAATATAAAATACTATATTTTTATATACACATTTTAGACAAACATATTAACTCCGTTCAAAATCGTTATTCGTATACAATGATATCTATCAATGCATTCAAATTTAACAAATCCATTGTAATAATGACCTATCCTATAAACGAGGTACACTCCACCCCAAACTGTACAGCAAAGCGAGGCTCACCCATTCTATTTATTATTTAGAAAATAAAACCGAGATTCCAATGACATTATATTAATAAGTACGTATAGAACGCATAAAATTATATGATACACAAAGTGATTTTTATTTTTTAGTTTCCAGAAAAAATCTGCAGGCATTATTTGTTTGCGGGGATATAGGCGACGGGAGATCGACCGATTCACGAACAGCGGGATTGCGGGAACATAATAAACTTTAATGTACACAATAATATACGTTATAATGTATGTTGTATGCATCCATACCAGTCACTTTACTCCATTATTTACTCCAATATTATATATGTATATTCGTATATCTAGATAGAAGTCTATTGTTTGTATACTCTGTTTTATCCGTACATTTAAAAATATACTAACCTTAAAGCTATTGTGTGTCATATAATATATATTTTGTGTATTATTCACAGTTACTATAAACTTTGTGTAAACATGTATTTATATTTTATGTACTCATATATATTGCATATTGTACGCGTTATCACTTGCGCCCTTAGCACGCCCAGAAAAAGTTATCTGTTTACGGTTAAGCGTGTCGTCGTTTCGCCTGAAATGTGGTCTCGTCGCCTGCACCGGAGCCAAAACATTTTCGACTGTTTCGAGCGTGTGCGTACTACGCATTTATTCTACATTGATCAATATTTATCAACACATTATTACATACGTTATGGTGTCATCGCGCTACACTCGTGTATCGAACAGTGTGTCGAACGTGTAAATTATTCATTTTACATGTACCTAGGTATTACACATTACAATACACGTCGTCGAATGTGCGTATAGAACGGTTCACGAAATAGGGTCGACGGCAAAATCGATAAATTGTTTGGAACAAACGGCAATAATATGTTAAATATATAATATTTAATTTCAAATCACATTTCGTGTTATATATTACATGTTTGTGTTCTTATTTCGTCATTATTTTCAAAGTTGTAGAATACTGCAGTTTACTTTATTTATACACGCGTCACATTCGATGACTATCAATATTTCACACGTTTGATTACGCGTACATTGTATACATTAATATTATGTATTATTTTATATTATGTATTCATATGGTGGGCGATAGCAATTTTCAGAGAAGAGTAACATCACACTTATCTGTGATCAAATAGTATTTTATCGTATCCATAATCTCCTTATTCGAGAACATTGTCCTACTTGTATATATATACAGACACGCCAGAAACCAAATAATTTGAACAATAACAGTATTTTTCAAATAATTTTCACCGAGTTCAATTTTGAATTTTTCGATTTATCGTGTAGGATTTAAATGAAAAATAAAAATATGGAAGCGTACCAACGTACTGTAATTATATATGCGACAAAGTTATTAAATATTTTCCTTGTATAGGCACGTAAAGTGAACTCACCACCAGTTGGTATAAAGTGGGGTTGCGTATACTCGTATTATTAAATAGTTCGAATAATGTGTTTTATATATTATGTGCCCGATAGGTTTCGATACAAGCGCGAGTCACACACGACTATAGCACCGGCGTAGTTATTTTAAAATATTTGAATAATTTGCCGATAAATATTAACTGTACATATAATACTGCACACATACACACACACATAAATATCAATATAATATATTTATATTCAAACGAACGGGACCGATTTCATCTGTTTGGAAATGCAAACGAAGTTTATGGATGTCGAATATTCAATTAGAATTTAGAGTCGAGTCGTCCGTGACAAGTCGTAAAATATAACGCGTTCGATACGACACTCACACATGTATAATATTATGTATGCAAAAAAAAAAAAATTTTAAAAATAACCGATCGCTATTTTATTATTATTATTATTATTATTATTATTATTATTATTATTAACATAATATATTACGATGTACGGTGCGCATCAAAATATTTTTGTTTATTTTTTTTTTACATTCGCGTGGTTATACTACTCGATGCAGATATTGATATAGACAGATACATACATGCGTGACACGTACGTACATAAAATGATATAATATAAGGTAATAGATATAGGTGGACGCTAGGTGTAATTTTTATTTTATTTTATACTCACCGCATTACTTTTTATGTGCTCACCAAAACATACCCTCGTGCATATATTTATATATAATAATAATAATAATAATAATATGTATGTGCATACATAGTATGCATAATAATTACAAAAAACATATATATTTTAAAGTATACATACATTTATTTATTTATTTAAACGGGACGAGCCCAATGTACATAATGCAGTAAATAATAATTAATAAAGAAAAATACTGTAGTGGTGGAATGATTAATAACGGTAAATACATAATATAGTTTGAATAATTTGATTAAAAATAATAAATAATAATTCAATGGATAGCAAGAGACACATGATGTTTAAAATATTGTAGTGAATTACAAGCAAAAATATCGGTAGGTATTTATTAAGTACATAATTTTATTTTTAGATCTAGAGGCATAAGCTCGTCGAACATAGAAGTTTAATTTTTGTAAAAATTCTGAACAATCAACCTTGTTATTAAGTATATTATATAAGCCAATGCAATCTAATTTTGATCTACGAATTTTGAGTGAATCCAGGTTCAAGGAGGTAAGAATAGGACCATCGTTTGTATGATGCTCTCTAGGAATGTGACAGTTAAAACAAACGAAATGTAAAAACGCATGCTGGAAAGTTTCTAGAGACTTTATTTGATCTTTCAAATAGGGATACTATATAAGGGGACAGTATTCTAGATTAGATCAAATATAAGAACAGTAGACCAGACTGGGATACTTGATATAATAAATTATCATATAAATAATTTAACGAATATTGTTAGAAATGTATTGCTATATATTTCATGATGTCAGATTTATTTTAAATGTTTACATAAAACGCTTAGTATTTTCATCTTTCATGCAATCAATTGTTAGCTATGGAATTCTGTATGTGGTCGAGCTTATGAGATACATAGGTACTTATAGACTAAGAATTACTATTAATAAGTTAAATAAATCGTTATTATTGAAACCAATTTATTCCAAAATTAATTCTGTTTACTTAGAACCGAATGTATTATTTATTTGTAGTTTGTGTTTAAAAACATTATTTTAAGTATTTGTAGGGATAAGCATAGTATAAAGCACTCATAAGAAACCCGTTATAAAGAAAATATTAATTTTTTGTGTACCAATTTCTAAAAAACTTTTTGATCTCAGAAGCTCCATATCTGTAACTCAAATATATAGGAGGCTTAATATAAATATATTTTTATAATAAATTTTAAAATTATACATATATTTAAATCATTTATAAAAACTTTAAAATTTTCAATTATAAGTTATAATGAATACATAAAAATTATCTATCTATCTAATAGTAAATCAACTTTTAACAATACATTTAGTTAGTATGTGATGTATTTATATGATTATTAATGATAAATATTTCTAAATTTCATATTAAAATTTATAAGATTTGTATTTATAATTGTTTAAATTATTCTTTACACAAAAAATTAACTAAAAATTATAAATCCCCCCAAAGCGAGCTATACGTTTGAAGGAATTTGCAAATATGTACCTTTAACTAGTATTTATCATGTTGTATATAATATATTGTTTATGTTTTGCTAAGTAAAATAATTATTGTTATATACCTAATAATATTATATGTATACAGTGGGTGTACTGCGAGTGCGGAGGACTAAAGTGGTATAATAACGGTTCTAGATGTAGGAGATAAAAAAGTTTTTCGGTTTTTATTTAAATAGCAATAATAATGCTATATAGGTATAGGCAAACGGTGTTGTTTGTGTTAATCGAGTTCCCGTTTTGTTTTTATTTGACTTTCTTCGCTAATGCCGTCGTCGGGAAACTATATTCACATATACGCTACCGTCTTTATCGCCAAAACCTCCCCTGCACCTTCGGAGCGAAAAAGCGCATACACGTCATGCTATGTATGCAAATATCACAAGAACAATACGGAATAATCGTTCAACTATCGGTTCGGATTCCATATTAAAGAATCGCACAGTTTAGATTTATTTCATCACGACCTTTAGTACATAATAGTATACCTATATATTATATATATATATATATATATATATTACTTATACTGCAGCATTTCATGTGTTTTGGAAACGATCGAATGTACACTTTCTGGGAATCATTGTACACAAATAAAATATTATTTTTATAATATTATTAAAAAATATAAATGCTATGTCAACGTTGCAAATATATTAGTTACAAGTAGTAAGTTTCTTTTGAAATTTTAGTATTATCAATCGTTTGACCAAACAGATAACCCTTATCAATCGTATTTTACCGATTATCCACGTTTCAACCTTAATCCCAAAATGTTCAATGATGAACTGTCAAAAACACGTGGTCTTATGACGATAGTAAAATATTGGAAACAATATTATTTATGAATATTATTAATCGTCTTTTATTTGCCAATATATATGGTTTTTAATTAGATAAGTTCATTAATCACGACTGTTTTTTTTTATATTGCAATGACCTAATTTTAGTTGTATAGTGATGATATTTATTGTTTCAATCGCTTTTATTTTGTTGTAATTAAGCATTCTGCTCGACATTTCCCGTCAAAAGTTTTTAAACAGCAACCTCTTAGGACTTAGATCATAAACTGAATATAAATAATGGTATCTATAGGCATCTCACTCAAATTCACTCGGTAATTTTCATCAATTTAGGTATGCAGATAACATTGAAAAAAAAAAAAACGATATAAAGTTAAGATGAATTCTGTCCCTTTACAATTGTATATCCGTCATTATAATCCTCAGTATAGTGGATTTTAAACGTTTGCAAATAAAAAACAATTAATTCGGACATCTGAGTTCTAAGGCTTTCGACTTTTCGAGTTTGTCAACGCTTTGTTAACAGAATTAATGCAAATTGAATATTGACGAAGATGAAAATCTTAAAAACACAGCTCAATTGTGAAATAACTTGACTCGTTCTCAGGCTTTCATCCGACAGACTCATGACATACCAATGCGATATAAAATCATCCCTGCACCGCAGTGTTAATAAGCTTATTTATAATGTTATGTCACGTATTATGCATTTAAACCCATCCACGTAGTAGCGAATGCGATTGTCGTACGTCAACAGAAACACTCTGTACTGGCACGCGAAAGAAAATCTCGTATTATTGGCGATGTTCGCTGACCCCTCGTAAATATCGCCATTATACCGGTTACCGTTAATAGCTCGATAATTTACACCGGCAAACACGTATACATACAAGTTTATCCGTTGGTATATCTATCTATGTATATATTATATTATAATGCATGTGTGGGTGCTTGTGCGTTCGCGTGAGCAAGTGTGTGTGTGTGTGTGACCGGTGACCGTGCGTTAACATAATCATCGCACATCGTCCCGAAAATAATGCAGCCAAAATGTTATTAAATGCAATTTTGTATTGCCAAGACCCCGTTTCGTTTTTGGCAGTGTAAAACTTTACCGTATTTTGTTCTGTTTTTTATATTCCGTTCATTATGCTAATGTTTTTTTGGTTAGTGGCTCACATTATGTATATATAAATTATTTTATACATTGCTAATTTTTTTATGATTTTATTTTATTTTTTATTTTTTGTTGACAGAGTACAATAATTATTATTAACTTACCCGTCCGTGGCACAGAATAATGACAGAACTCGACTAGAGCTTTATGACTATTATACTTATACGTTTTGGAACATTATTTTCATACATAAAACTGTATTATATTATTTATAATTTTCCATTTTATATCAAATCTTATTGGTAATTCGCAATTGTTTCTTTTTAAATTTTTTAAGAAAAAATACAACTGTGTACATAAAAATGTATATAAATGGCGTTCAAAATAAAGAAAAGTCTTAATTTTATAATAATTTATATTCAATCTATCGAAACTACAATATCGTGATAAAATCATCCTCGTTTTTGCTCGATTTGAAAACTCGTCAGAGGATGGATCGAAGAAAATCAATAGAGTTTGGACACAGTTGTGACATTGTACATTTGGGAGACGCAAAGTTCTAAAAAGTAAATAATTAAATATAAAAATAAATATTCTAAGGAACTTTTTTAAAGTGTATAATAATATTCAATAAAGTGTTGTTTTTTTCGTGAATAATTAAACCAGCCGGTATAATAATTGTTATCAAGATACTCATAGGTCTGTACTAAATTATTCATCTTAAACACGCGAAACATATTTTAGTTCGATTTTAAGCTTATAAAATATAAATTTAAAATTAATTTATTACAATAGAGAAAAAAATAATGAGTTTATATACTGATTGAAAAAAATGCATACACTTCAGATAAATCAAAGCGCGGTAACATTTCTGCAGCTTTTTCACCTTTTTTGAGACCACTTGATTGTTTTTTAAAGAGAACTAGGTAAATGGTAATTTTAATTTTAATCAGTTGTGAACTATTTTTTAGGCTTACACGCTTTATCGGATAAAACCTAAATCCAGCCTAGCGAAACCGTTCATTTTATGAATTTACTAAAAGTTCGATGAACATTTATTGCGAGTACCACTCAACACGTCCAACACTGAGAAATACAATCGGAAAGAAAATGTCTTCCAAACCACGCCGTATACAAATTAAAGGTCACCACACAACTATTACGCACGTGCATTGATTTTTCGAGCTCCAAATTCAAAACTTTACCAATTGATTGGAACATCCTTAAGTACTGAATTTTCATGTTTTTCCTTTAATTACTCGTTTCCAAATTCATGCGATCGCATTTCGCCATAGCTGTTGTAATAATATAGTCGTAAATACATTTTATTTACTGCGCATCTGCATATAAACTATCTTATCCGAATTACACAATAATATATTTCAACTGTATTTTTAGGAATTGCGTTTTACATAATACGTCATGTTTAAGTTGATTTGACATACACGTCCGCGAACAGTTTAAAAACTATTGGACACGATTGATACGCGAGAGGGAATTATTGTTTACTCGAATTTTCAGACGAGTTCCCGTATCGGATCGATGTACTATTATATATTATACTATATAGTATCTGGCGTTGCGATCGGAAATTATTTTTTCAGAAGTTGTCACGCATAATATTATTTCCATGACACGCTATATACCTACTCAATTATTCGCGTTCCGAGGTTTACGATAACGTATAGGTATACAAGGGTTCTATTATTATTCGTACAGTGTCATACAGCAACCAAAGTGGCTTCGATAAATCACTATGCGAGCCGTGCGAGATTGGGAAAATCTTCAATGGAAACCGTATTGTATGTAACGGTGTAACTTTACGTCGTCGTCGAAAACGTGAAAATTATCGATAGCAATATCATCACATCTACCAAAACACGATGCTGTAAATATGGACTGCGCTTGTGTAGGTATAAGTACAATCTAAAACCCGCCTGCATTCACTTACAGTGCATAAAATATAATTTAATACCGTGAAATTGCATTACATCAGTTACATAGCACAGCAGGCCATGTTCAATGATATAAATATTTAAAGCATAATCTCATTATATTACCTATATTATCGCGATAAAATAGTATTATTATATCGGAGTACAATTTAAAACGTAATGCTTTATTTTATTTTCGTAATCTTTAACGTGACACACACCAGACGGATTAACGAAATTCGTAAATCATGTCTGTGTATTATATTTTTATATTTATTTATATCTATATATAGGTATATTATGTTTGAAGAAGTGCAATCTATTGAGATTTCTCTTTCCACCGACATGTACACGAAACGAGCAAATTGTCAAAGACAATATGATCTATTTAAATGTGTAGTTAATAATTTCAATATAGGTCTAGCTCATAGAACTATCTAGGGTCGCTAGTTCTACTACCTCATAACCTGTATTTTAGTTTGTTTTTACTTTATGAACAGTATACACTAGGCTTATTTAATTGCAGTCAGCGTGATTATTATTTATTTACAGCCCCTCGCTCCTCCAACATATTAAATCATCTCGTTACATGTTTTAGATCCAATTATATAACAGGAGTGATTGGTAAATTACAATAATATATGTGACGGATGAATATAATAATGATACTAAGTTTAAACCAATTATTTCTATAAATATAGGTAGCATTTTTGTAACTGCAAATTGAAAAAGTTTTTTCTAAGAAAAACTATTGACTTTATATTACACTGCACGTATATGCTTATTTACCATAATCGAGTAGAATACTTAACTGTACAAAACAATAAAAGTATAAAATAAAATTTATCGTTTTACTTTAATCAAGTTTGTAATAAATAATAAACATAATTTTGTCGGTGTAAATATCACTAGAGGCTTATAAAGCGGACAGCAAACCTATAAATTATATTTTAAAATAGTAATTTTTTATTTTTGTATGCAGAGTTCATTGAAAGAGTATGTGAAGAGTGCGATCACACCGGATTATGCGTCATCAGTCTTTTATTTTATTTCAAAAAATCATTTTAGTTTAGAAAAATATAGTACCTTATTTTTAAATAAAATGTATCAAATTTATTCGAACACAATGAACATAGTCGTGAGGGTTTTCTGTATTTGTCTGTAACGCAGTAGCCAGTAAATGAATGATTTTCATCCATTGCAATTGAAGGTAGTTAACATAACATCCACGATCGAGTCTCATATTGTATAATTTAAATCTACACAACAATAACTTGAATGTTGCATTGTCTTATTTATTTTTAATTAAATTTATTTATTTTATTACTTTATACAGCATAACACTGTAGATTAAGGTAAGAATCGTTGTTCGATATAAATATAGCTATAAAGTTGCGTTGTGATATCCGTATTTGAGCTGAAGATAACTAATCTGCTTTTTTACAGTTGAATGAAAAAAAAAACGAAGAAAAAAAATGTGTGTGATTAAGGTTTCAATTACTTCCAAGATATTATCACGAGCCAATGTTAAAAATACGGTTGTGGCATCTTAATAAGAGCCTTTTACGGGTGGGTTAAACGAAGGCGGCGAACTTACGGTGTGTGGTCAAAATTAGAATCCATATTGATTTATTAGATAGCTGGTGGTTTTTTGTCATATTGAGCATTAGTCAACCTAGGTAGGTTTTAAAAGCGTATAGAGATAAGAGAAAAGAAAAAAGGAAGACGGCAGAAAGAGAGAAAGAGAGAGAGGGAGTAGACTGAAGGTGATTGCACGCCAAATTGTTGGTACAGTGAAAACTGTCTAATACGCAATGGCTTAATAATACTTATTTTATTACAAAATTATTAATAATTTATACATACAGTGAAATAGTTAGTGAAACATTTAGCTATTCCAAAAATTATGTATAGTTTTTTGTTTTGTCACTGTTGTTGCTATATGTTGTCTGATTGTGGAAACCATTTGAAGTAGATTATTTTTTTGGTTAATAGCAAACTATAGTAGATTTATCATCTCAATTAATGCATTTTTGTATATTTTTATAATATTTTCATGGAATATCCTTCATCATTTTCATCGTCTTCAGATAAATTATTTTTGGGTTATGCACTTGCACGGGACCTACAAAATCGTTCAGTTTTCGCGTTTGGAAGTTCCCGTTTTATTGAGGTGGCCGGGACCATAGAAAAATCCCGTATTGGATAGTTTTCGTTTAATTCAGGGTCCGCATTAGACAGTTTTCACTGTATAATTTAGCGAATGCATTTTAACCGAGACTTGTGTTCGGTGACCGACCACGCAAAATTCGGAGTCACGTTTTGTTCCAGACCAAGAAGCCGCAAAAGTGCTATCAACGTCTCAACGATAATATTGGAAAGCTATTGAAAAATATACATAATTAAATATACCATACACATGATTGGTAAATACTGACGACATAAACATTGATTTAAACATTTTATGGAACCTAATTTTAGTTGATTACATTTAAGGGGAAAAAACTTAAGGTTTTGAAAACAACTCGAGTGATCAACATGTCTTGAATGTATAAACATGGGCGATATCTAATAATTAATAAATATCTATAAATATTCATAACCACTCGAGTACTTAGACCAATATTCTTATATACATAAATGTCGAATAAACATAATCATTAATCAATAACAAATGGACAGCGGTAAGTAATATTATTGAGTTTACGAGGATATTGTAAGCTATTAGAAAAAGTTGAACGCGGAAAATATTTCAAATGCAAAAATACAATTTGACGAGAGCTGTGAAACATTTAAAAATTATCCAACGTGAGTCGATACGATGCTTTATAAGCGCGGTATTTAACACGAGACCCTCGTGGGCCTCGCCCTTCCAACCGTGCCTACGTCCCGTCCGTTTAAATAATCATCACGTGCACGACCGGTGATATTGCAACCAGTTTTCATCCGATGATTGCCCACCGGTGTATAGTTTTGTCTCGTTTAATAATAACGCTGCAGTCCATTATCTTTGTACAAACACTTTTTATGGGACCCGAGATAAAAAAAAAAAAGAAATAATAAAATAAAATAATAATAAAATAAAATAAAATAAAGAGTGTGCGACGGAAAGAAAAAACAAATGGTGGAAGGTAAAGATTAGGTTTTTGAAACTTCTTGTATATCTATACGTTGTACTGTGTACACCCAAACACACGCACACACGTATACTTTAATATAGCCACCGGTGTTTGTTAATGTCTTTTATCGAGAGGAAACACACACGCTTCAGTGAAATTACACAAGATATGTGCCCGTGTGTGCTTGTAACGTACACACCTATGTATACTCTGTTCGGCGACGTTGGGGCATAGTGTGTGTGTGTATGTGTGTGTGTGTATGTGTGTGTGTGTGTGTATATTAATATTGTGTACATGTATGAGTGGGGAATTTCGACAGCACAGAATAAGAAACGCCGGGAAAATTAGCCGCAGGAGTTCTAGCACGTCCCCCTCTCCGTATCGAGGGCACACGCACGACCCGTCGCGCTAAAGACGACCACTACGTTAGTCCAAAGGGAAATCTTTTGTTATTATTATTATTATTTTTTATTTTTTCGTTAACTTAAAATTTTTGTACGGCGAAAAACGGCTGCAGAGTGAGAGGAAAAAAAAACACTGAACACAAAGGATTATTATTAAAATTATTCATATGGATGAAATTGAGGAATAATGTTTTGTACACAATTAGAACAATAAAAATAAAAACTAAATGGAATTGAATGTAAGCAAATAATTTTGTTTGCCAAAGTAAATGTCGCTGTTTTCGTTTTCATTATTTTTTTTTTTTTTATTATTATTACCGTCCTATGCACGCTCTTTATTGTGTACATATTTTGTGTTCGAGCGTATTACGCGAAATAAACAACGAAAAAGCCGGCGTGTAATAATTCCTGTACAAATGTATCGCCACGCATTTCTGTATGCGATCATAATCGCACGTAATTGGTGTAATTTATTTCTGAAATCGATTATTTATTCAACACACAACGACACATAGGAACCCACGTACGCACGCATGATAATAACACAACACACACAATACGATGTAGGAAAAGAAATTCACAACGCCGCCGTCGTTTCTACGTACCTAATAGCTACTTAACTGCCGTGGCGTTGGAAAAAGTGATTCGAACGGCCATTTCCGGACGGGAGCATTTTGTTTCTCGTAATTTCGTGACATTCGGAAAGAGTAAAATGAAATGTCTAGGGACGAGATCGTTGTAAATTATATTTATGCTTCACGTAAAAACGTAAAAAGACAAACGTAATAGTAAAATGGTTATTTTTCATGCGAACAAAAAAAAAATTTTCGTATTTTTTTCCACCTCTAATACATTGAAATTGTTCGCACGTGAAACCTTATCTATATATACTTCCGTTTTCGGTACGGTTGAAACCATTTTTAGTGTTTGCAATTTGTATGTATACGTAAAGGTTCTATTTTCGGTCCCTAGCTGTAACTTCATACTATTATGAACGAACGCAGAAAAGTGAATTTTATATTTTTTTATATTTATAATGAACAAAAATGTACATTCAAATCGTATCATATGAACCATTCCTGTACAACATTCGACTTTGTTCGAGTTAAGGTTTCGTATTATTTTTATGCTTTCATTGCAGTGCTGCACAGTGACTCTAAACGTTTCGACATACAATCCAGCCTACTGTCTGAGTCTGACATTTTAAGACACGAAGTGAAACTGGAACGACATTAATTCTACGGACGTGGTGAACAGATTAGATAAAATACAAGTTTTATTTTTATAAATGAAAAACAATAATAGCTTATAATTCTTGGGCAATGTGATGAATGGCTCACCCAATAATTATACCGAAAAATATCATGAAGTTGTGCTGAACGCTCAGCTGTAATATGTATTTATATGTTTAAATACATTTATTATGCTATAGTGACGTTTTAATTCATAATCGAACAGCTAAAAATATATAATATACCGTTACAATTATATTATAACATAACATTATACCTGAACAAAATAACATATTTCGTGAACTTGAATTATAATATATACTAATAAATGTATATAGTATCCTATTTTGGCTGCTGTTTCGGTAGAATTCTGGTACGGCATTATATAAATACGAGTACCTATATACTATTTTTGTAGAACAAACAAGAATCGTGTATATGTATTATAATATTGTATAAAGCAGAAAGAAAAAAGAAACTTGAACGTTCCGCAGTCATACATAGAATGGTCCTTAAATATAATTCGACCATTAACTCGGGCTTTATGTCAAAGTGGGTTTATATAGATATGTGCACCTCGATGTTGATTGTTGATTTAGTATATATATTTAGGTCACACTCAAGTTTAAACCACCACTGTTGACATGAATCCTATACACTATGCGTTATTTTATTGAATGTTGGAGGAATTTAAATTATTATCAAGCCACTACTATTATAGTTCTACGTATATACAGTCAAGGATATATGGCGCCGAACACAAGACAATTGCACGGACGAGTATCGTTCTTACGAATAGACGCTTAATCCGACCCGGATTCACAAGAAAGCTCTTTATTAAGACGCCCATTGCTGGTAAATCAAAAAGTTCGATGATGCTTTGTATTCTCCTTCCGAGTCGAATCGTCGAACGTATATGGAACGTTTTTAGTGTCATGGACAATATTTCAAACGCAGATGTGCAGTTTGCTCTTAAGTACTAACAATTTTTTGACATCAACTTTGGGCGGATGTGAATAATATTATCTCAATTCTCGATTGTTCGTTCACTCCGGACATAAAAATGGACAGTGTAAATTATATATATATACTACATAGATTGTTCTATAAACGCGTGAAACAATTAATTAGTACATTCGAAGGGCGATTAGGTACATTCAAACTTGTTCCAACAAGGCTTTCCAAACGATTACTTCTGCTGTTTCGGATCCACTCTAGCAGATATTCAGCTGCTCTCCCAAATCTAAAACTATTAACCAACTTCTAACTAAATAGGTATTATTGGACAGATTTCACTGCAGACTAAAATTTTGTTCAAACCAATTAGACGTATTATATACCTCAATTTTCTCGTGCTTTTGACAGCTAACTTAAAGTTTAAAATATTTATACCCGAGTATAGTAAATCATAATCTAATATAAAGTCAATTTGTGTATCGTTGTCTCGCCAACATAATTTTACTAATCACGGATTAAAATATAATTCATAAATCAATAAAATTGAAATCAATTTTCTCGTATGCAGTAATCGAATATTTTTTAAACATGTACATACTTTTAAGACTCGAATAAATTCAATGCGATATTATTTAAAGTTTTATTAGTTTTTATATTACACCGAAATGGGCAATATTTATCTCTCATAAAATACTAAACATAATATTTGCGGTATCGTATTACACATTTTCCTGTTAAAATTAAGTAGGAGTTAGAAAACGAAAACATATCAAGGTGTTCAGATCAGTTTCAAAAAAACTAGAAACTATCGTAATTTCGAAGTGAAATTGATTGTAAAATAATCTCTTTAATTTACAAAACTTTAATTTATGTTCCAATGTTATATAACATTAACCGAAGATATACAAACACCTAATGTTGTATTTGTTGTACTTTTGGTGAATAAAATTAAAAGGTTTTGATAAAATATCATTTTTAAGCAATTTTTTAATTTCTTGTTAGGTGGCACTACTGAAGGTTTTCCTATTCCAATATTTTAATGTTATTTAAAAATGTTGTCATCAAAGTTAGTGATTATTGTAAAAATAGATTGTAAATATATTCTTATAAATAAAAAAAAGCAATTTTTTGTGCGGCCCTCGTACAAAAATATACAAAATACTTGGCTTCATTGATACTGGACATACTTGCCTTATCCTGACCTAACTCTGTATATAAAATATACAAATTTATGTATTTTAGTCTGTAGGTATTATCTATTAATCGTAAATATGTATTTAAGTTCACCTACCTATTAATGATATTTAGGATGTCGATCGTGTATATGGCTCCTTTTTCCAGTCTTCCACTTCACGGGCCTCAAAACATGTTTCTTTAAAAAGTCTATACTACTCTTTTGTCATATATAATTGTGGGCCGCTGCTTGGTCAATCCATATTTGATGATCAAAAATTATTAAAAATAAAAAAATGAATTACTAAATTACAAATTGATATTAAATATTTCAATTATAAAACCTAAAAAAAATTATAATTTTTGGAAAACTCAATGAAATGTAAATAACTAGATAATTATAAGTTATAAAGTTTCCTACTTGAAGTATTTGTTACATGAAACAAATTATGAACTTGAGAATTATTGTGAAATATCGAACTGAAAAATATACATTTTGCTTTTAAATCCGTGCCCTAATGCAGTATTTATTGTAAAAATTGGAAAATTTACGATTAATTATAATGTATCTAGAAACTCGTAGGTACATTTGTCGATGGCCAGTCGAAAAATCTAAATATCTAATATCGAAATCTCAGTTTTAAATGAATACATAGTTCTGTACCTATATACAATATGAATTATTTAATATGTGGTTATTTGATTACCCATATGTTTTACAAAATACAAAATAATATTATAATATTTATTATAAAATATATACGACACAAAATTATAATTACCGCAGTCCCAACACGTCGCCGGCAGATTATTATGAAATTATCGTTGAAATAATTTAAATCCGAATAAATGAACTGCTGGGGTATCTGTTAAATAAACCATTATAAATTTAAACCATGATGCGTATAGGCGAATAATAATTAGACGACTGAGGAATGACGAAGAACATAGAATACTTATAGTCATATTTCTATGAGAATACTACATTCAACTGCTGCACTAGTAACAGCGACACCCATTGATTCGAAACGTCATATTACCAAAGATAATAAAAGTAATTTTACTATCCTATGCATTTTAATTTTCTATTTTAATATTTGTTTCTTTGTAAACAAATAATTGTTTTTATATTAAAGCCCATAACAGGAGAACGGAAAGGGTTTTTTACCCTGTAAAAAATGTCGTAAGTACAAGAATTCGGGTAAGGGCCTTATAAAATTTATGATAGTAGTACATGCTAAATATTGGTATAGCAAATTTAATTATTATAAAATAATGAAATAACAATAAATCTAATTGAATTAATTAAATTAATATATATGAATAAATAATAGATACAATGAAGTATCAACATTTTCAGGATAGAGGGACTTTTCTGTGAAGTTTTTAGCTTTCTTATATAAATATGTTTAGTGCAACTATTATTTATCATAAAAGTTATATTTACATTATTTGTTTTATTTTTTAGTGAATTTGTTTGGTAGATTATTTTGATATTTCATTCTACAATAGTTAATCACATTATTTGGTGGATTATGGTGGATATCATATTTTTTCTTTATTTATTATTTTTTCTATAGCCTATATTACAGATACTATATTATGTTCATGATGATAAAATTATGTTTATTTAATGGAATACGTAAAAAATATATAAAATATTGAAATAAATATTGATATCCTTTGAGTGTAAGGATGATTAGAATCATGTGGTATTATGTGGTATTATAGCTTCAGTTTGTGTAGGTTTAATGTTTATTCCAAAATATAAATCATTATATTATTATTTATAATAATTGCACTTCCTCTACGACTGGAATGTTACTATGCTTTGATACCATATCATATAAATATATGAAATTGTACCTATCATATTATTGTCCGGGTATCAAGTTTTAAAGTCGCTAAATATTTTATGATTTTTCGTAGGAATGTATATTTTACGATTTAGAGAATATAAATGAAAAACAATGTCAGTGCATATTAGAACAATAAATATTAATAAAATGTTAAAGAAGGTACCCGTAAAATAAATTGTGTTAAGTTTCTATACCATGACGCCTATAGTCGTATTAAAAATCCCGTTTACCATACCACTGCTTTATACCCTTTCAAAGAGAACACATTGTACCTAGGGGTATACCTTAATAAAAATCGTCGTAAATAAAAGTAATTATACTATCTATACGCATCATTTTTTGCGACTTAATATTTAAAATTTCTATTTCAATTTTTTTTTCTTTTTAATTAAATAATTATCTCATACATTGTAGTCTATAATTTTAAAATAGAAAATGGTTTTTATCCTTTGAGAGTGACTTGCTAATTATTGGTGTTGTAAATTAAATAAATATATTTTATTATGGTTTCCAAAAATAACCAAACAAGCCCTCAACAAATTATTATTTAGCTTTTATTGTAGACTTTAACACATTATTATTTCAAGTGGTTTGTGATCGGATAATATTATTCAAACTGCCGAACTTCCATTCACTTCCAACTTTAGATCAAAAATAAAAATGTTTGTTTAATTAAAAAAAATCCTGTAAATGTATCTTGAGCCCTGATCACAGTACAACAATTATGTATGATGTGGAGGTGGTACCTATTTCTTATCAGCTTTTCTAAAATGTTGTCGTGACCTTAATAGGTGTAAATCGTGGATATAAAGATATGTACTCGTGCAATTACTGTTCTTCGATACCTGTGATAGACCCAACACTTCAAACTGATATACGTGTGGTACCAACGTAAAGAGAAAACGTATAATTAATGAAAATTTTAAAGTCGTATAATATATCATGTGGTGTGCTTATAAATGTTTATTTTGGAATTTTGAGATTATAAAGTATGCGTTTATTTCAGTAACCAAATATAATAAAACAATAAATACTAACAAAACATGTAAAGTCCCTGTAAAATAAACTGTACCAAATTTTAACCATAACGCCATTAAAAACTTCTTCATAACGCTACTGATGATTATTATTATCATTATTATTATTATTATAATTATCTAAACTGAAATTAACTATGTCAGTCATGCAAATCCTAATGGTAATTTTATATTTTTGATTGCACTTTGAAAATATTAAAAATAACTTAATATTATTTGAGTCACGGAACGAAAAACATACACCTGCAGCCGTGTTAACTATAATATATTATGAGCGTTGTATTTCGATCACGTAAGTGTTTGAAGGGCTCGCGTAACTCGTGATCGTTGTTGTTTGAGAATTAAAACGCTGTTGTGCATTGAAAGTCACTTTTTTTTTTTATTCGATTAATTCCATACAATATTTTTGGAAATCGTTAATACCACTGTATAATATAATGTTAAACGTGTTATTGTATAACCATGTTGGACTTTAAATAAAACGATTGAATGTTTTATTGATGAAGTGCGCGCACTGAGTGGTTATCAGGCTGTGGTGGTGTTGAAATTATTATTATTTCTATCCGAATTACAAAACAACGTGCATAATTATGCGTTTTTTATTGACCGGACACAGAATGTAGTTGGATCAAGGTGGCCAAAAGTCTATGGAACTGAGACGTACAATGAAAAGGATAAGAGATTTCGTAAATATCCAAGGAGGCACCAGGAAATAACGTCTTCCTTTGTAGAAAAAAAAAAATAATAATTTTCGAGTGTGGCTCATCGAACACACACAAATAACACTACAGGAAGTCATACATAAAAATTACATCTTATATGAGCTATAACTACAACTCTAATTATTTACTGGCAAAAAGTCAATTTTCAATATTATGCAATGTGATATGAAAACTGCAGTACACCAGGCTTGCACAATAACAAAGCAATTTATATTCAAATGTTAAACAAAATATATTATGAAACTAGTTTGGTAGAGCTCACCACCAAAAGTGTATTGGTATAAGACAGTGAAAAAAAATCAGCTGCTATATTTATTTAAATAATAGAGTAATTAATTATATTGCTGTATTGAAAATTTAATTTTAAGAGAATAACAATCTATTTTCCTATTAAATAAATTTAATTAAGTTAGATTATCAATATATTCTGCGATTTTTTTTAGAGTTGAATATTAAAATCCTAAGGCTGTGGAATAAACTAGAGAGAGAATGAGAGGCCTCGTTGAGATAAACGAAATAAACGAAAACATGAATAAAATACAGTGCTTGAATAAGTGTTAAGAAATTACGAGACCAAATGATGACAGCATATTTTAGTTGAAAGCTGAAGAATAACGAATAATACATATTTTTTTAATTTTAAAGAATAATTGAAGTTTGAACTACAACACCCTTATAAAATATAATTCAGATAAAGCCTTGTTTTTAATTGTACTAATATATTCATTAATGTTAAATTTTTATCGAAAAAAACTCGAAGATCATTCAAACCTATTTATACTTTGGATTAAAAAATTAGAGATATTAGTAGATATGATATATATACGATATTAGGGTTTTTTTTACGTGTAACTGTGATAATATTGTTGAACAATAAATTGTATTAAGCTCCATGATGTTTTTATAATGTTAATTCTTAGGTGTCATATACAATATACATTTAATATTTTTAGTTTTTATCAATGTTCATACTTACCATCTTTTATAATATGAAAAATATTTAAATAAGTGGGAACACGCGATAAAACAATGTAGAAAAATATAATTATAATATAAAATACAAGTCAAATATAAGTCAAATTTTAATTATTTAATTGATCTGATGTCTAACTGCTAAATTTTTCTGTGTACGACAGTTTGATTTAATATACCGATATCATACGAATTTTCCATATTATTTTTTCATGCTTATTTATTCGTAGGGCTATTTAAAGTATTTACATTATATAATATCATATTATTATTATTTCTAGAAGAGAATGATAAGTATTGAAATTAATAAAGTTTGGAAATTATAAAAATGTGTGTATTTTTTAAACGAATTATAGTAAAAAGAACGGATGGGCCTCGCTTTGCTGTACAGTTGGAGGTGGAGTACACCTCGTTTATAGGTTAGGTCATTATTACAATGAATTTGTTAAATTTGAAGGCATTGATAGATATCATTGTATACGAATAACGATTCTGAACGGAGTTAATATGTTTGCCTAAAATGTGTATATAATAATATAATATTTTATATTTAAATTGAATTAAAATGCAATTTCTTAAAAATTTAAATTTCAAACAGTCATAAAATTTTTTCTTTTAAGTCTGGTAGACATTTTTTTATATATTTTTGAAGATTATCTTATGGACAAATTAGTGTTAAAATTTTGAACCTTAAACAGAAATTTTTTTATCAATTTTCAACAACAAAATAACTTGCAAATTATCGCGATATTAACATATTTTATACAAATTTGAACTTTATGGGCTAATAAAAAAAATTTGAGTGAAACGATCTACGACATTTTTAAGCGACGATAATTGGTAATTTTAACTTATTATAAACCTTGTATTATATTTTCAAGAGTTTTCGGTAAGCCAATTAAATTTTATAGATGTTTAAAAAAAAAAATTTTACAAAAATCGAAAATTTAAATTGTCTATAAATAAGTCAAAATACTTTGAAAACTTGACCATGTATAGAGAACGCCAATATAAAGATTTGGTGAGAATTTCAAGTTGTTTTGTGGTTTTTCGTTTTTGAGTTAGAGCATTTTCATAAAATGTATTTTGTAAAAACGTGATTTTGCGTAAAATTTCCCGTTTTTTCGTAATTTTTTTATCGTTTTTTTTTTTCGATTTTTTCAAAAAGTACTTAAAAAGTGGATCTCTGACTTGTCCAAGTACCATCTATATTTACTTTTTTATCAGAAAAGTTGCTGTTTAAGAAAATCGAAGCATTTTTACTGCCCCACAACGTGATGACAGACACAAAAATAAAAAAATAAGAAAAAACACAAATCATTGTAAAATCAATAGATTCCATCACTCCGTTCAGAATCTATAATTACATAAGACGTCATACTATTTAGAGTTACTAAGGTTATGAAATTGTAGCATATTTTTAATGAAGTATTATTGAAAAGAATGTCATAATAATATGTAATAATTAATTATATCAAAATATATTCCTGCTGAGTGGGTAATATAAAATTAATGTGGGTAATATGAGTGGTAATATTAAAGCAGCGGAAGACGAAGGATTAAAATAGTCTGATAAAAATAAAAATCATACCCAATAAGAATAATTTGAATTTAAATCATTAATTAGAAAATATTTCTAGTGAATCGTCATTAAGGATGTAATCCGAGTTTACTAAATATATTTTTATTTATTTTTTCCTTTAAGTTCAATTAAAACTAAAACAATTTCTAAACTATTTGAAGTACAAATTATTAATCAAGATGAAACTTTATTATGAACAACCATATTTCCTTCGTAACGATATACATTATAGTTTATAATTTTTTCAAACTTAATTCAGAAGTGTTAACGTTGCTCGAAATTCAGCGAAAACGTAATAAAACAAGATAAGGTTTACCATATCATATTATGTATATCGTATTATAGACTTCATTACTCACTCGATTAATTCCATTATACGAGATTTTCGGTCCTTCACTATTTATTTGCTGTTTAGCAGTTTTTTAACAAATGCGAATGATGTTCACTGGCGCAACTAGACAGTAATTGATCAAAGGAGTGAGTGCTCCAGTTCCAATCATTCGGTAAATTAAATTATGTATATTTGATGATATAATATATAAACAACTAAAACAAAAAAATAGTTTTCAAACAACTTTTCAATGCTGATTTTATACAATTTAAGTTTACATTTTATATCCTAATTAGTTATAGTAGTGCTAGAAATTGTTTATTTTATGGTTCAAGGTGCTAATGATCCAAATACACCCTTTTCTCGTCGCACCGACGTTAATCAATCAAAATACGCATAATAATAATAATAATAATAATAATAATAATAATAATAATAATAACAATAATAATAATACACAATAAAAACTGTGCAAGGGATGAATTGTTTTAAATTTTGGTTCGTCTGGAATATTATTTAGTAGTTAGGTACGACAGCGGTACGGGTGTGGGCGACCACAACAATCCCTCGAGTGTGCCGTAAGACTTAACCTTTACGGATTCCGAAGAGCCACGCGGTCGACGGGTGCAATAACGATCAGAGCACGAGTAACATTATAGTAATAATAAATAATAATAATAATTGAAAGCCTCAATTCGTCACGTCATATTGTTGTTATGCGCCCACAAACAGAGCATAGTATAGAGGCGGCTGAAAATGGGGTCTATATTCCGATGTATAATAATAATAGTAATAATAATAATAATAATCAATCCGCCTTCGGTGGATGCTTCAAACGGGATACAGCTGCAGATGCGTGCTTACAGTAAACCCAGCCGATGGAATTGGTAGGTGAGAGGTGGCAGAGGGACGAGACGGTCATACGACGTATATTTGTGAAATCAATCGGTAAAAATCGGTACACGCAGGGTTAGGTTCTTTTGTATCACAAGCATGTGCACCTTTTTTCATCAACTTTTTCTCTCTACATCTATCTCTCTTTCTCTATCCTCTCGATTTTAGCCGATACTCTCCTGTCGACGACGACGTTTACAACCGGTTTCGGTATATGGACGACGATGACCGACCGCGGTATACTCCGTCAGCTGTCAATATGTGCTCAACGCACTACGTATGCACACACACACACACACACACACACCATTATTGTGAACGTGTGCACGTGTAAAGGCACGCTTCGACGACCGAACCTTGAGATAATACCAATCTGTTAGGGGAGGCTGACGACGACGTGGAAGACCGTCAAATACCTCTACCTGGAAAGTATCAAATATCGCATCAGACGTCCTAAACACACACAATCATAATGGCGTACTGTAAACACAAAAATTTATGAAACCGGAATAGGTACTCGCAATATGTAGGTATAATTTTATTGTTCATCTTTTTCTTTTTTCTTTAACCAATTCATGTGTGTTTTTAACCAACGAAGTAAACGAAAATTGAGCATAATCAAACCAAATGCTTTGGGAATCATTTATGAAATATTATTACCAACCCATTCATTGAGTACCGTTTATCTTAGCCAAATATTATTATTATTGTTGATATTTTTTATTTTAATATCGGAAAGTGTTCGCGTTGTCCGCAAAATGGACCGGAACAGTTGTGCAGTAAATCTCAGAAGAAAAATATGTACGCGTCAGTATTCACCTACGCGGATTCTGCTCGCGTAATGCATTATTATTTACATCCCTTATTTAATTTACACAATATACCTGACGATATACACCACTATAATACACATACATTATATTGCATAATATTTTTTAATATCCGAATTTTGTAGTGAATACTACACTGCAGTGCCCCGCGTATACCGTTTTTATGTAATAACCATTTGATTTCTATAGATGATTTCATGATCCATGTCAGTGGTCTCGCCGGTCTCGGGTAAAAAAACAAATGAAAACATTCACTCGTATAAGATAAAATATAATTTGCAAGATTAATTCGTGATTATTTTGTTATTGCAGTTCATAAGACCTGTGGCTCAAGCTTGGGGAATTGTATTTAAACTTTTAAGATTAAAATAAAGCTTTTACGCAATGACTGTAGAACCGAACTAAAATTATAATATATTTATCATAAACAATATTATTATATTTTTATCGGCGATTTGCAATTATTCCTCCAGATTTTAATCCACGGCCAGTACTATAATATGTATAAGCATATGACTCCATGCATTACGATAAGTCCGTGTTGAGTTCTTTGGCCTGACATACTATTATGCTCGAAAGCCTTGCGAGCCTGCGAAAAAAAAATTCGTCCTCACACCGGCTCGTGATCCCTTCCATCGTCGCTGCAACAATAGTTATACCGGTCCATCTCGTCACAATCGTTGCATAGACTTTCAGCTTTCGATTCAGCACGGGTTTCGCGCTGTATACATCTGCGACCGCTGACGGTTTTTCATTATCTCTTTCGGGCTAATGGGTTGCGTGTATCTATTATACCTGCACTACTATAACTGACATCGTTGAAACTACGTCGAAAACGTTTTCGAGATCTTTCCCTTTGTCCGTGTTCGTGGGTACGCGTGCCGCATGCGACATTCTGCGTTGCCTTCACGAATAATGTATACCAAATATAGCATATCTATCCATTCGGTACGATAAATCCATCTTCTGTCACTTCCGCGACAGTAAAGTATATTATATATTGAAGAAGAATAATATCTATTATGAATTATCACATTTTGATTTTTGCTTAATAATCACATTATATTATTCAATAACAGATAAGTAGATGAAATTTCATGAGCAGTATTTTTTAAACGTTATTGTAAATAAACACTTGTAAAATACACGAAACGGAGACCCATCAATAATATTATTATTTATCATTGATCCTGGATCGTATTGAAAATTTATAAAAACCAAATTCCGACCAAGAACTATATTGCTTTTTCATTTTGCAGTTCACTCTGAACATTTTACTGCAGTAAACATAGTATCATGTCTACATCGACTTAGCCTTATCAAAATTCAAAAGGAATGGTTTTGAGAGGCCCTCGTACACGCCCTGGTAGTTATTATACTCAGCTACATATACATGTATACAGTATACATATACGAGTATATATATATATAATATTATCATTATATTTCTTTAGATAATAATGTTATGCGTTGGTTCAAAAGAACTTGCGATAATGTTTAATTTAATTTCACCTCGATAACCCTGTACGCGTACCTACGCGTGCATGTTGTCTTGTACATGTACATGTACGCCCTTTACTTTCATAATGAAACACGTCAAAATATTATTTATGCAAGTGATGTGTGTATGTGTTTCAGAAACACCAAACTGTTATACGGTTTAAATTGGGTTTGCGTAAAACGATAATTATTTTAGTCTGCTATACTCGTACACCTATACGTATACATCGTGTTCTATACTCAGTATTCACACCTGCATATTTATTTTATTTTAACTTACAATTGGATTAATTACTCGCATATCTGTTTACGTTACGTCCCAGGCGTGATGGGTCGTCCAATTTGTGAAATACAGTCGATGAGAAAATAATACAATATGGAATATTGTTATTAACATTTCATAAAAACAGATCACTATTATCGTATGCAATAAGCACAAAACAAATTCACCAACCATTAACATTTATAATACGCATCAAAATCTACCCAACTCTAACGGTTATTTCACGTGTCTACCCATATTATTGTTAATTTGTGAATTTTCAAACTCCATGACGATTATAATATATCGCTGCAGCGCTACACATAAAAGGGGCCCATGTATTGCTTCTCTAACTGAGAAAAAAAAAATATCAATTACAAAACGAACATTTTATGTAGGTACCTACGTATCGGTTGTGCCTATCCGCAGAACTGTTTCATATAATACACGTAATAAATGTAATTCAATGTTTTATGTTATTATGTTGGCCTATCTCCAATACATTCATACATAAAACATTATGTGGTTTATTTATTCTTTTTTGATCTTACGTTGTAACTTATGAAATTTTACGTGTAACGTATCGTTGTAGTTATAGAATATACAGATATAACTTATGCTTAGATCCGTAGTGTGAAAATCCTGTCACGTGGCAATTGAAATAACAGTTTCTATACTTGATTGTTTTTTTTTATTATTATTATTATTCCCATCGTTACTGTCGTTAATTTTTGCGATTGTTGCAGCGACAATCCAAGGCGAGATCTGTTGCTTTGGTACATTGTATGTTATAACATGAATATATTATAATACGGGTTTTTCTACGGCGTTCTACTACGTAGGGCCTAAATTATGTGTAATACACAGTACTTGACACAGTATAAAATGCTAAATTTCAAATTAATAAGTTTGTTAATCTAGCTGTTCCCATAGGTCAGTCAGTGGGTGAGTGATATTTTAATTATATATAATGTACAAAAGAAATAAAAAATCAACTAATTTTTGTAATACATTGAACATAATTTTCGGATGGATAGGTTAAACTTATCTTTAAATGTGAATAACAACACAGACTACAATCATTTATTCAACATTTAGTGTGAAAAATTGGAATTTTTTAGGCCCTATAGTGTTGTGTGCATAGCATGTGTGTTGTATTTTATTGTCAATTTTAATGTCCGTAGTAGTACAATATTTTTATAGTTAAATATGAATAAACCAACAGACGAATTTTCACGAATTTGAATATAACACAATATTACATTGAATTTATTATTACTATTATTCCGTTGTCGTTATAGACCGCGATTTATAACGAGCGAACAAAAGCGTTCTCGTTTTATAAACCGGGCAGATTTCACGCCCACACGGATATGGAATGTGTTTATGTACAAGTATGTAAATCGCCGACGATTCGGTCAAGAATAAGACGATCCTAGCTGGTCACCAGAAATCGGGTGATGAAATCGAGTCCCGATGAACAATAATACGAGTTCGGAGGAAAAGCGACGAGACTACACCGTAATATTATTTATATAGACTGTAGGGTAAAATATTATGTACATAGTGTTTTCTTATTTCCTCGAATGTACCATACGAGTTTAGCAGCTCGAATCATGTTCGATTGTTGTATTCGTACGCACACGTCCATAGCCTTGCAATAATGTATCCACATAAAATATTAATGATGATAGAACGATTCGTAGTCGCGACATTTGTTAATCAAAAGATTTAAAACTTCAATCGTCAGGAAATATTGTGAAAATTATTTGGTAATAGATAAGAGGAAGAAAAAAATCAGTGAATGCCGTATTCGTTCTGTGTCTGACGTGTACACAACGATACCGTTGACAGGTATACTCAAAACCTTTGTAGGTGAACATAAATATAAACGGAAATCGCAATATCATATAATAGGTAAAATAAATTATAACTTTACTACAAAACGTTATCATAACATTTTTTTTTTTTTTTATGTTAGGGAAATTTTGGCATCGTGGCCATTATATCTCAACGATTATTTTATAAAGACTCAATTACGTGTTATAGTTTTGGACAGGGACTGGAACCGTACCGAAGAAAACCGGTTTTGGAACCGGAACCCTTTGAATATTGGGAACCGGAACCTCACCGGAACCCTTAATAAGATTTATTTTAAAACCGGAACCTCACCGGAACCCATACTTTTTTGTAAAGGTTTTCAACGGTTAATTTCGGTTTTGTTATAATTCCTTTAATTTTTTTTTATATCTATCATTGGTAAATGGTATGTTAAAAGAACTAAACAAATACGTAGATCCATTGTTATTATCAAGAGGATTCTGAGGATTTAATAATATTCAAAAATGAATCATTCAATATTTATATTTTGTAATATGTAATGTAATATGTAATAACTGATAAATGATAATATAATAGGAATTCCCAACAGAAATAAAAGTCTTTATTAACTGCATAATATTATTAGGTATGTACCTATAGAGTATAGATATTTTATAATCTACTAGCTGACTAGCTAGATTTACCACTATAACATGTAATTCTGAATATATAGTTTATGTTTATAAATAACTAGTGTTTTTATTATACTATCGTTATCTGACATACCTACAGCACGCCTCGTCTCTGAACCGTATACGCGTTTCTGTACCTACTTTGTCGTTGTGCTTGTTACAAATTGTTAACTGTTGGTTGTTAGTAATTGTTACTGTCTTATATTGATTTTGTATATAAGAAAATGATAAAAGATTTTTAATTGTTTGCACTATTAAAGAAAAGTATTCTAAAATGTTTTTATATTCATATTGATATTTTACAGATTTTAATTAGGTAGGTAATGCACATATTTATAATTATTATAATATATCTTATATCAACGAGGTAAATTATTTAAAGTAATCAGATTAAAATCCTGTGAAAGTGGAACAGTTTTACTTTCCAATCTACAATTTACTGAAATCTTACTGAAAGTCCCTATAGTCTAAGAAATTGTAGTTAGTGATAACTGGTTATAAAAGAAAAAACTAAAAATACAAACTATCAAATCCTGAATAATAGGTAAATGATTGATAACAAATAGCAATGAATGTATAAACTATAAAAAAACAAAAAATATCGTGCATTAAGTGACAGTGATGAGTAATTTTTATTACTTATTTAGTCCTCTTAACTCTAAATAATTGGTAGAATATCTGGTAGAAAATTGGTGTTGAACCACCCTATTAACGTCAATGAAATGTAACTAACATTTTTTACTAAATTATAAAACCAAAATAGAAAACAAAGTTTTTATTTTTTTTAAAGCCCAAAAGAAACCAAAACCTTAATTTTAGTATTTTTAAGAACCGAACCAGAACCGAAATCATGGGTTTTTAAGAAACCGAAAAGAAACCGAAACCGAAATTTTAGGTTTTTTAAGAACCATGAAAATCATTAAAGTTCCAGTCCCTGGTTTGGGAGGGGGTGGTAGCGGCATCTTCTCACCGAACGGCTGTGCAGCCCGGATTCGAACCGGTGACCGTACGATTACGCACAGCCGCCTTATACCGCTAGGCTATGACAGTACTTCATCATAACATTTAAACTTATGCAATTTACTTGCAGATGCGTTTTTAGATAATTGCGTTTAGTCAAGACGGTATATTTATTGGACGTAGTAATGACTATTATCACGATGGAATGATCTGACGCTGTAGGCCGAATGATGATGACAAAAAGATTACAATCAATAATAGGTATGCGTGTTTAAAAACGTATATCGTACAAGTATAAACAAAACAGTATTGCGTGATTTAATAATATTGATAATATACTTGAATAATAATACGCTTACCATACCTACGATAAGTGACGCAAAAAAAAAAAAAAATATATCCTTTAAACAGACCTAAATATTTGTATAAATATTTTACTTTCTAATCATATTATAGTCAAATCGCAATAAAACTGATATTTATCAAATAACCTCAGTGCGTGTACAGTATTTTATTTAAGATATTATACTTTTTTTTTTAAAAAAAAACCCAAAAAAATATCACAAACGTACAACAACAATTTCAAAATAAAACTATCGACATCTATTAATAATAACAATAATAATAAAATAATGTTTATGACAATAATGTTTATCGTCAAGAGGTATTTTAAACGTATTTTCTAGAAGGATTGTCAATAATAATAAAATAATGTTTATGACAATAATGTTTATCGTCAAGAGGTATTTTAAACGTATTTTCTAGAAGGATTGTCGTTTTTCTGGATGTGACTTTCGTAATATTATTATCGTACTTAAATTGTTACTCCGCTATGAACGATTCGTCTGCCGTACTCCGAGTTCGGTCATAATCCTATGGGGACGATGCACTAAGCACAAGGGGTTAAAGCATCTCGGTTGAAACTCCAAAACCGGAATATGATGCGGTCATGAAAAATAGATTTTGGCTCTCGTGCGACTGTGGTCAATTTTTTACTTGCTCGACGTGTATTTTTCACCGTTATTTCCGGGCGTGAGAAAATCAAATCGAGAAAAATATAAATCAGTCATATACAAGTACATAAATATGAAGTGAAACGCAAGATTTTCAGACAAAAATATTGATGTCGTACGTTTACATATTTTGTAATGTTATTGATATGATTTAATGAACCATAACAATAATAACCACAACTCGAAAAGGTACCAATACCCTATAACCCGGCCGAATAGCTTTTGATGTGTAATATTATGGAACTTGCATGAATATTATGATTATATGACATGCGTTTGATTTTTGCACATCGGTTTCGCACGTGTACGTTATGAAAATATATTGGTATGGAAATATCAACGATCGCGTGCACAGCGCTGTCGCGTCGAATACGAAATACGACCGTACAATATAATACTGTAGTTATAGGAGAACAAGTCCAATATGTATACTCACATGACGTACTGTATTGTATACCTACTGTGAACAACGAGATAAAATATATCATTAGATTGCGGTTGGGATTATTCGTACTTTTATACAACATTTGGTGGCTTGCTCAAGATGATTAATTGTTTACCGAATTGGCCAGCCGAAGGAAGAAAAGGTTGGGCACCACTGGCGTATACATGTGTAGTCGGAAGATCTGTACCCAGTGAAGTCGACGAAATTGAACGATAATACTATAATGTGCGTGTCGAAACTGCGTGGGTTTAAGTTAACCAAAGTTAACCGTTCTTAATATTATCTTCGGTGCGCCACGTTCGAAATAAGCTCTGCGAGCGAGCGGCAACCGCCCGCAGTAATCCAAATCCAAAAGTAATTGGAAATGTGACAGAGTCGAAAACGAACTGGCGTAAATGTACAGCTTTCCACCCCATCCGCTGTACCCACGTAATATTGTTATCGCATTGATCGCGCCTGCCTGTGCATGTATCGCGGATAGATTTCATTTTCATAACGCGCTTAAAGTCACACGGAAACCGATTAATATTGTCGTTATTCGTTGTTGATTGCGGGACTCTGAGAATTTTTTTATATATATTTTTTTTTTCTAATAATCGAAACCGGTACTCGATGTCGGTAGTTAACTTCTATGCTGCGTGGAAACCGGCAGATATAAAATGTGTTATATAATATAATTATCATGTTAACAGTGCAATCAGAGGAAACAATAATATTCATTGGGAGTAGGACGGTTTCTACCAACTTCCCTTCCGTTATCTTATCAGCAGCGTTATATTGAGCTCCGTTGGGTTCGTTTTTCCGTCATACATCTACGTATCACGATATTTACGTTGTGGCGTGCCGTTGTATACTCCAACAGGATCCGTCAAATAAATCAACACGATTCGTGGCGAGGGTTGAGTTATCAGATTTTATAACAAACGAAACGCACTACTACTACTACTACTACTACTACTACGACTATATAGGTACACTTTAATCGCGAGCGTTGTAAACGAGAAAATGCCTAAAGTTTCGGCTTGGTAATTACCAAGCCCGACGAGATGATACTCGTTTATACAGTTATATAGTGCCGAAAAATAAAACCAGAGCAGCGTCTGAACGTATAGCGCTTATTTAAATATCTCTATATAGGTCTGTAGGTGTTTCTCATAAAGTATTATATTATTATAAGCATTGGGTACACAGATACGCCTTTCTATTGTTGACATTGGTAGCACCTATACGTGGACGCAGACACTATAGACGCTGTTGTAATCGTATCAGAATTCAACTTGTGATAAAAACAGAATCTCAACAATAGCATCAATTACACAGATATCTGGTGGATGCGTCAACGTAAGTGCTACACTAATTTTAACAACGCAGTATAATAAGGCGTATCTGTACTCTGTAATATAACGTACTCGTACATTCTAAAATCAATATTAGACCAATACATTATATAGATTATAGCCTATAGGTATATTATATGATGAGCTGCTGTCGCGCGTTCCACCGATAAGAATATTGTATATTTTACATTAGTGAAAACAAATTATAAATAAATAATGTATTATGGGTACAAACTGTGCTGCGGGGTACAGCCGAATTTTATTATTGATTTCAGTAACATGTCATGACGATGATTCTTACTGTTACTATTATTTATCTTAATCCGTGCGGTCAAACACGTACTTAGAAAATAAGTTTTTCTTTTTTTCTGTATCGTAACCATTACTAAACGGTTAAACAACTAATAAGAAGTCGTAGCACAGGAGTGATTGATAAAAATCTACGGAAAAAACCAACAAAGCGTATAGGTACAGAAATGGAACCAGATAACTGGAAATTGTATTATTCTCGTTGAGAGTCGACTCGACGAAGAAGAGAAGTGTTATATATAGGAGATAATAATTATAATATGTTGAAAAGACTTTTTCAACTTTAATAGACTTCACATAATATTCCGAGGCGGATGCTGGATTTCATTGTGTATTCACATAATATAATTTTTAGGTTTTACATTTTAAAAGAAAGATTATAAAATAATTGCATTGTTTAAAAACTTATATAAGAAATAATCATAAATCCTGTTCCTTATTAAATTTCCTAATCTTTGTTCTTCGATATAAAATATAAGAAAATAGCAGGCACTAAATCAAAATTAACCTTTATTAGAGTATAAAACTATATAGGTACAGTGTACACTCAAAATTGACAACAGTATAATACATTATTGCGGCAACATTTAGGAATTATAATTAAAATATATTACGAATATTTGAAATCTTTATTCTATAAGATATTAATTATAACTAAGTATACTGAATTTGTTTTATTTATGAAATAATATACTATATATCACTATCTGTTAATTTGATTTTTATACGGTTCAAATTAAGTATAGTTCATTATAAATTTAAACATGGTTATGGAATCAAATTGTTAGTTCAATGTATTGCATGATTCTAATTAGAATAATAATACATTTTTTAGAGCCAACTGTTTTTATCAATAATATTCATTGATACCTAACTCGATTACGTCGATCATTGTATTTCTAATATTATTAATTATACAAGCCAAACGTATCCACTTCAATTCTGATTAGATATGTACATCCACTCTACTCATCTCAGTCACAATGCCATAATGGTTCACTAGGACTGTAAAATGTTTATTATTGCAGGTACACAATACCCAGCTCTTAGAATTCTAAAATTATAAATGTATTATAAGATAGATTATTTATCGCGGAAAATGTAAACAACATATTGAAAACATGATGAATCCCAATTTTGTGAATTCGTTATTACCTCAAACATCGGTCCATTGGATCGTGAATACGTAACTTGTTTGATATGTCCGAAACAACTTTCAGCTTGACGGTGCACGTATAATTGATGCACCTAAAACTAATGAAAAATTAATAAAAGCTAATATTCCTAAGATAATATTTGCACCAGTTACGCGACTTGTTGTCTGTTGGTACTTACTGTCAATGATTATGTAGAACGCAATACGAATAATCAATTTCATAACACACACATTGTTCGGGACGCATTCGATACATCCAGAGTTTTAGTCTGTGAATTATTTTGACACTGGCGTAGTAGTAAAAGCGATTTATAAAAATCAAAGGCTCTCGTATATTGTAATATCATAATATTACGCGACACCCCGCTGGTACTCACCAATATTATTTCGCAAAGGAAACCAACGCGAATCTAAAAAAAAACTATACGCCAAATTAAAGTGATTGCGATTTTGGACATGACAAAAATGTCAAAATACAATAACTCAGGTTTCGTTTAGGTGTTTATTCTATTCTCGTATTATCTCGTAATAACATAACACGGCACTCGCAAAATATTAGCCGAAGGGTTTAAAGATCTGTGTCGTGAAACTCGTTGTTAATGTTAATTTTGACCTCAGGTCATCTGTTTGCCGACTGAGGGCTCTGCATGTATATATTTCGGTTGCCGAAGATGAAATTTTGCAGCTGGAGTAACAAAAAAAAGTGCTGCCACCGAGACGTGCGCGGTCCTTTGGATTTCTTCACGATTATTTTGGCTGAACACGCGTTTAATAAAGTGTCATTTTTTTTTCTCTCATTCAACAGAGAAAATATTTTCTAAACATTAGAAATTCGTCAATGTAGTCTATTGTTACGGTCGTTGACAAAAAAAAAAAAAAAAAAAAACAAATAAAACATCTCGTTGAGCCATAAAAACTAGTTTCACGGCGAATCGGGTTTCAAAAAAAAAAAAAATACATATATATATACATATATATATATTATATTGTATACACTGTAGTGCATGGCCTCACCCCTGCACTTCGAGTGGCAGATGTTTACCCGATCCGTCCATCGCCGCGAGTGTGTTAAAAGCTTAAACACAGGTAAACAATCCATTAACGGTGACGACTTCGTGAGTGCATTTATCTTGAAACCCCGAACGCGCCGTATGTGTGTTCTGAAACATAAAATGCATTATAATTGTTTATACACTGATGCAAATGCACCGCTGTCGTGGTCCGTTGGAGGAGAACAACCTCTTTGGTCGAATGTGCACGTGTGTGTGTGTTAACGCGTAAACGCGTACTCTGTGTCGGTACCCCGAATGCGTTTGGATAAATATTTTACAAAAGCCGTTCAACGTTGAAAACGGTCTCGTCCAAAATCACATACACGTGGTGCACGTAGTTCGATACATACGTATAACGGATAAATTACATTATGCCACGTAGTAGTACCTAAATATAGTATCTCCGCACTACACTATATGACTTGTAATTTTTTAATAACTATACAAAAGTGTATACATTATTAAATTTTATTAATGTATTGCGTATACGAGAAGTATACTTGTACATAGTTATGCGAGTATTATAATAAAATATGCAATACGTGTGCACGTATCGGCGGTAGCAGAAAACAAAATTATTTTAATATATGCTTGCGTTTGTGTTTCCAATGAAATTAAGCACGTGCCCATAATTAAATAGTCGAACGATTCGATTTAATAGCATAATTCTTTATCAATAAGTGCGATAATATCTTGTAGTATTAAGTAAAATGGGTATAATGTCATTTTGGCGTTAGTGTTATGACTTAATGAAACTTTAGACTTATGACTGTAAGTTATGAGTTTATGATGAACTGGCGTACGCGGCTTTATTATTCGTATATATATAAATATATAAAGTCGTCTGGTATTAAATATGTTGATTTCGTGTTATTAGTTTACTATATGTATAGGTACTCCGTTTTATTTCAATACATTATAGCGATTTTGATTTAAAATTCCCCTTACTGCATGTCATATCAATATTATCATGGTACGTACTCAGGAGTATTAGTGATTAATGGATTCAAATTTAATTCATATATTATCATTGCTAGGTATGAAAGGGAATGACAGTTAGTTAATAATCATTTTTGATTGCCAAAGTCAATTAATTAAACAAACAACAGAGTATATGCAGGTTATTAATATATTCGTGAATTGTTATATTATTATTGTTATAATATCACCGGGGTAAATGTCATATAATTAATCTATAAATGCTGCTGCAGCAATACGTATTTATACATAAATATGTATATGTACGCGTGCATAGAGAATATTGTATTGTAACAAGTACATAATATATGATTTTCGCGGTACAATCTCCTTTATAATTACACTTTACACTAAGTAGATAGCCAGATAGGTACGTGTTCGGATCAAAGCTAGTTTCGCTGTTTCATTTACCAAATAAGAAAATATAGAAAGATAAACAAAAAGTCAGGTTATTAGAAAAAAAAAACAACTCTTTAATAATTATTCAAAAGCTGCAGAGTTCACAATATAACATAATCGTGTACAATATGTAGCGTTTACAGTGAAATAGTTACTTTTTAGCAACGAACACATGCAATTGAAAAATGCTGGTAATTCATATGAAAAGATTTTTCTATAACGAAACACGAGCATTTACGATAACATAAAGGTTTATTCTTATACAAGCAACATATTAGATATACTGCCCTTAGAGTAACCTGGACAACAATTTTATAATGATATAGAATGTAAAATGCATGTTTGCATGTAATGATCATATTTCTAACTTTCTAAGTGTTTCCAAAAAAAAAATTTAATAATTTGTGGTTCTTGGCATTTTAATGATGCAACTACGTGATAATACGATGCTATGATATTGCAGACAATATACTAAGGTTTCTGAGTATATTTGGAGTTTGGACATTATTTGAATGAATAAAATACACCGTGATGGTACATTGGTACATTGGTATGTCTTGATCGGAACCTCGAAACAAATAGTAGACAATATAATTGCCACCGCGTGGCCAGGGAAATATTAGTACAATGTCATGACATATCATATTATAATTTAAAATTAATTGACTATAGTTTTTATTGTTCAGATCTGTTTGATTTGATTTTTGTGATAAATAATAAAAATGATTCCAACATAATAGTATTTGCACACATGTATATAAAAGTGATGCACCGGAAACGATTGAAATAATGTGTTCATAAATATGTAATTTATTGTTCACTCCGCGGAAGTATTAATGTATTATGGACATTATTAATAAAATATTTGATACAATGTACGATTATTGCATTAGCGCGAACGTATAATAGATTGTATAACTCGGAAAACGGCTTGTTTGGGACTTAGTTGCAATATCTAGTCTGTACAAATGAATAGATGCTATAAGCGAGATACCCAGTGGCCGGCAGATCGACTTGGAGACATTCCGAGATAATTCCCAGTTGGCCAAGATTGGAAGAGACGGCCGGGGAACGTTACAGCAGTTCGAAATATTGATCGTGTAATAAAAAATAGTTTATGCTATTATACACATAATAAACATGGTAATATGATGCCAATGTTAAATTAAAAAAAAATTACCTGTTGAGCCTCACATCTAAGACGGAAATAGCATTGAACTAAAGAACTATTTCATTTTTGATAATCTTCCGGATCATCAAGAATAAAATCTGAAACATCATATTTAGTGAAGAGGTTGAATAAAATTTCATTTTCAAGACCTGCAGTATACCTCATCGTCCGTCCCCAAGATCAGATTTTATTAGTTACCAGTGTTACCACTTATAATGATATGTTTAATCGTCAAAACCTATCAATACAAATGAGTCGTAATAATTCTAAAATCAGCTTAAGGTCAATCGGATACGCTTTCATACTATCCAAACGTCTATATAATAATCATAAAATTAAAAACTACAGACAGTACCTATATATTAATGTGTTATACATTTTATTTCCTATACTTTATAAGTACGAGTAATAGTGATAACAATGCGTGCTCGCTGTTATAAAAGTGCAATTCTATAGACTATATTTTTTATGGATGTGAAAAGTAGGTACTTGTAGAATATACATATAAAATTTCCTTACCGTTTAAAAGTTAACCAAAATCGCTTACTACTGGAGATATGTATAGTTACAGATTTAATATTATTGTATAAAATCAAAGGTTTTCAAAATATTGATATCATTTGAATGCCTTAACAGGATTCCTAACTCCCTTACTTTTTATACGAAGATTTAGATTTCATATTATTATCACACACACACACACACACACACACACACACACACACACACACACATACACACACACACACACACACACACACACACACACACACACACATTAAAATCACTATATACTATACTTATACGTTCCTTAGTGCACGTTTGTACGTACTACGTAGGCTTCGATGATCTTACAGGTGTATCCTGTGCACAGTGTATATTATATACTTATACCGGCGGCAAGGCGTGTATACAAAGCGTACAAGGATTCCGTAGACGATTCTTTAATGCCGGTCACAGGTGTTGAACGCCTTCCGGGGCACCCGTAGTGTTTGCTTACTTATTCCTTCCCGCGCCCGCATCGTTTCACCATCACCGCCGCTTCCGTATGCATCGCAAAAAAGCTTATACAGCGCGTCATTATCGGCTCGTTATCGATAATCGCAGCGGCAAAGCTGAATACGATTAGACGTCTTGTGTCCAGAACACATCACGAGATCCCGTTTTTGACGACTTCGCCGACCGGCTCGCTGAATCGCAATCGTCATCAAAAACATTATTATTTTCACATTGTGTAGCGACTGTAAATCACTACAGAACCAGGCTATTAGTGTGGGAGGGGGAGGGGGCGAAAAGGAAAAACTAAAACCGCAACCGAACTACACGACAACGCTGGTAGAACAGAATAAGACGTATTAGCTTATTATAAAAACGCATATAAAGTTATCCTATTTTAAACATTATTTATTAATCAAAGTATTATAAACGAGTCCCATAGAAGATTTTAAATATAATTAAAATAATATGTGATCATAAATACAAATTATACAATGCATTTTCGGTCCCGTTTTGAATATAATTTCCAACCTGCGGATGCCAGCATAGCGTAGGTAGCTTATAAAACTACGAACATTCTACAAATGATGTAATATAATACTGTATTCAGTATCGATAATTATAGACAAACTTTTTATCAATATTTATCGAGTTATTTCTATTTTCAAGCTTTAAAGTGGTAAATTTCAAGTTATGACTAAAAATTCAAATCAAAGTGATACGCGGACTTCCTGCAGCAGTTGCCCATCCCTGACATGTAGTAAGTATACGTGCAATTTCGACTTAAGAGGCGATATTAATATTATAAACGTCTCGTGGTAACAAAAAGACGAGATGAAGCCCTATCGGTCGTCGTAATGAGAGCGTAAAAATCTGACCGATCACACCGTAATATATATAGTAGTTATAATATTTTCACACCAACCACAACGTAACGTTGAGTTAGCTTACATTTTGCCTAAACCTACTGAAAGCGTTTGGCCCGGGTGACAAACTTTTGTCTTTTTTTCGACTTTCATGGTCCAGGAACGAGTTTTCAATAACAGAGGAACAACGTGTTCAGCGTATTTCAGAAGAATCGCATCTCATTTTATCTTCGACGAGAAGTATGTAAACGTTCGAGCAGTTCCAGAACCAGGGCCTGACTAACCAATAGGCTAAGTAGGCTACAGCCTAGAGCGCCAATCGGTCAACGTTAAATTGGGGCGCCACAAAAATTTATTTTTACGAATGTAGAATTTTTGCATAATATATACATAAAAATAAAAAATTATACTTTCGTGCCATTACCGCGTCGCCGCAACGAATTTCCGCCCGGTCGACTATTGTAAGTAATATATTACAATATAAACGTAATAAAGTTATTTGTCATTTACCTATTTTTTGTAAACGTCGCGGGCTTATCGCATCGACGACCGAGCGATCTCACATCCACTTTTATTATATATATATATATATATATATGTTACGGTAAATTATGTTAAATGGAAAATAGCGTTATTTACCGGTTATTAACGTTATTTATCAACAAATGTGGGATCTATCCTTATTTTCTAGCAAATAACGTTAATTGCCGTATGATATGGGAAATGTTGATTATATGTTTGATATTCTTCACGAAACATATTCTGTCTTAGGACATGGAGGACGAATTCGTATGATGACTGAACTCAAAAATAAATATTGCAATATAACAAATGAAACAGTTATGGTTTATTTAAAATTATACGTTCAATGCCAGAAAAAAGCAGTGCACCCAAGAAAAGGATTAGTATCCTAACCAATTTTAGAGTCAACCTTCAACTCACGGGCACAAGTTGATCTTATAGACATGCAGTCCCAACATTATAATAACTATCGCTAGATAATGAATTACCAGGATCATCTTACTAAATACGTAATATCGAAAAATCTTTGAAATCAAAACGCGCTGAAGAAATCACTTATAATCTTGTCGACATTTATACGTTATTATTGGAGCACCTGCAATATTACAATCCGACAACGGAAGGGAATTCGTTAATTCGGTGATTAATGAACTTCATTTAAAATGGAATGAAGTCAAAATCGTCCACGGAAAGCCAAGGCATAGTCAAAGTCAATGGTCTATTGAACGAGCCAATAGAGACGTCCAAGAAATGCGAAATAGCTACTTGGATGGGTGATAACAACAGTTCCAACATTTTTTCTATTTTCAAAAACATCTAGGTTCATAATTTTTTAAATTGTAGTATTTTATGTATTATAGTAACAATGATTACCTGTGTATTTGGTCAATAACGTTAATAACCGGTAAATAACGTTATTTTCCATTTAACTTCATTTACCGTTACATATATATTGTTGTGTGGGTCTAGTGCACATCGCACATTTTAATGATCAATGAATAATATTTAGTTTAATCATAAATTAAAAATTTTTAAATACTTTTGTATATTAGTTTATTAAATATAAAACACGTTTTATTTTAAACAAAAAAAGGTCTGTTGTTTATATATTTTCTTAATCCTCCTCTTACCCTCCACCCACGCCGATCATTCGTAGGGGCGCCAAATCAACCCTAGCCTACCGGTGACCAACTCCTTAATCAGGCCCTGTCCAGAACGTATAATACAATATAGCATTTTTTCACTTTTTCATAATTTTGCTTTTACTTGAATCGTATATAGGTTTAATATTGAGGTGAGCTATAAAATCGCGAGTTCATATCTATATGTGTGTAGTATATATAATAGCACGAAGTATTCGCAGTATCTACATATTTAAACTAGTAAACTATAGGTGATACATAAGTTTACCGTGTGTCCCAAAAAAACAGGGGCCACTTTACCACTCATTGCCATGTAAATATTTTTCATTTCTGTTTGCGGGATATTAAACTAGACTAATGGATCGTAAATTTCTATGACTTACAATTTTTTTACCTCATGTATCTTGTACATGCGCAATATAACTTACATTTTTTTAAGTGGCAACCCATAATTTGAATATCATATTCGGATTTTGATGTATAAACTTGTGTCCTAAACCCAAAATTGACTAAACTAGAGCTAAGTAGAATTAAAAAAAAATTATTAATTAATTTAAAGATTAAATTTTATTTTTTGGTTTATGGTGACGTCTGAGTATGATCCATTAATCAATCATATTTTGTAGACTAATGAAAGTAAATTTACTAATAATCGAATATCAAATAAGCAAAATAATCATTATTGGTCGAATGAGAATCCTCACTGGGCTATTCCTACAAACTTCCAAACATGTTGGGGTACAAATATATGTGTTGGTTTGATTGGTGGTGAGTTACTTGGGCCTCATTTCTATGACGGAGCATTCGACCAATAACGATTATTTTGTTTATTTAATATTCCATAATAAGTAAATTTACTTTGATGAGTCCACAAAATATGATTAATTAATAATGGATCATCCTCAGACGTCACCATACACCAAGAAATAAAATTTAATTTTTAATTTTTTTTTTAATTCTACTTAGCTCTAGTTTAGTCAATTTTGGGTTTAGGACACAAGTTATAACATTAAAATGACTTGAAAAAAATCGATGAAGCCGAATATGATATTCAAATTATGGGTTGCCATTTAAAAATATGTAAGTTATATTGCGCATGCACAAGATACATGAGTTAAAAAAATTGTAAGTCATAGAAATTTACCATCCATTAATCTAGTTTAATATCCCGCAAACAGAATTGAAAAATATTTACATGGTAATGAGTGATAAAGTGGCCCCTGTTTTTTGGGACACACGGTATACCATCACATTGTGAATACATTGCAACGCTGACGCCAAGTAAATTATAATCAAAGTACATCATATTCAATGATTAATTAATTTTTCCCAAGCAACATAACTGGAAACGAACTATTATTTTCTCCAAACGTGGGAAATAAACGATGAGTAGTTTCAAAATATTTCGTATAAACATTATTTAAAAATACCAATCTGTGATGTGTTACCTATATATAGAGCACGGATTTTTATGTACTAAAACGTATCGAAACATGCCGTTAATATGTAGTCAAAATTGTGAAAATATGTTACAATTAAATATGCAAGAAACATATTTTTTTTCATTTATTTAAAATGTACTAATTAAACAAATTACAACTTAATTAATCACTTCAATACTCAAAGAAAAAAATTTTTTTAGGAAATTTTCTGATCATTTTTAAAATTGTATTTATTATTAAAAAGAATAACCATATGGATTTCCAAGGTTTCCTCAGCGAAACTGTGACATTTATCGGTTAACATATATTTAAAGGCTAAGAACGATTGTTCGACGTCAATCGAAGTTGTTGGGGCAATGGGGCATATTTGAAGCAATTATAGTAACTATGTATATTGTATTGTCAAGTATTGATGTATATCTTTGAGCTAAATGTTTTATTAATGCAGCATTGATTTGTCACAGAATTTCTAGACTTTTATATTTATTGGAAAACTCGTGTAATTTTGTTGAAATGTGATTGCCCCTTTCGATTAAGTAATATAATACATTTTTTTGTATAAAAAACAGCGATTAAAATTATAGACAAACACAAAAGTATACGTTGTGATCGATTATTTATCGATAAATCTATCTACAAAATTATTCTTAAGTTTTCTACTTAAAAAAATATTATTCTGTACATTTTTTTAAAAACATTTTATTTCAATATGCATTATATTTTGAATTTTGTAAAAATATGCAAAAATATGCAATATTATTAAATCATAATATTATGATTTATGGTGATGATTGAAAACAATTCAAAAATTTGAAAAAGAAAAGAAATTGCTATTGCCTAGAAATTCGTACTCTAATTGTATAATATTTTATAAATTACCGTTTCAGATTACAAAAATTTATAAGTCTTAGAATGTTTATTTGTATCTTCAAGCTCTTGAGGTAGTAATTTTGCACCAAAAATTGTAAATTGTATGCGGCTACTTTTTTAAATCGAATACGTTAATTCTTTAGAACTGTAATTTCTTGACTTTATTCTGTTTGAAACTATAAAATAAAGGCAAATTGAAAAAATAAATTAAAAATTAGTTAAATTAGTTAAATTATGGTTTTTTTTTAATTGGAGAAATAAAATAAACATGTTATACTTAACTTATAATCTTATATTGGTATAGAATGCAAAGCTTAGTGCAAATTTCAAATAACAGATTTTTTAGATACTGAACGGAGTGATGGAATCTAATGTTTTGACAATAATGTGTGTTTTTTTTTATTTTTTATTTTTATTTTTTTTTTTTGTGTCTGAGGACATGATTTTTGGTAGTAAAAATGCTTCGATTTTCTTAAACAGCAACATTTCTGATAGGAAAGTGAATGTAGATGGTACTTGGGCAAGTCAAAAATCCAACTTTTTCAATACTTTTTTAAAAAATCGAAAAAAATGATAAAAAAATTACGAAAAAACGGGAAATTTTACGCAAAATCACGTTTTTACAAAATACATTTTCTGAAATTTGCTCTAACTCAAAAACAAAAAACAGTAACAACTTGAAATTTTCGATTTTTGTAATTTTTTTTTTTTAATCACCTATAAAATTTAATTGGCTAGCCGAGAACTCTCGAAAATTTAATACAAGGTTTATAATAAGTTAAACTTATTCTCACTAGAAAATATCGGAGATCGTTTAACTCAAATTTGTATAAAGTGTGTCAAAATCACGATAATTTGCATGTTATTTTATAGATAAAAATTCATAAAATTTTTTCTGTTTATACTATGGTTCAAAATTTTAACACTAGTTTGTCCATAAGCTAATCTTCAAAAATATATAAAAAAATTTCTACCGCACCAAAAGAAACAAATTTTATGACCGTTTGAAATTTAAATTTTTACGAAATTGCATTATAATTCAATTTAAATATAAAATACTATATTATTATATAAACATTTTAGACAAACATATTAACTCCATTCAGAATGGTTATTCGTATACAATGATATCTATCATTGCATTCAAATTTAACAAATCGATTGTAATAATGACCTATCCTATAAACGAGATACACTCCACCTTCAACTGTACAGCAAAGCGAGGCCCACCCGTTCTTTTTTTGTTTGTTAATATTTAATTCTAATCAGTGTAACTGTGGAGCAGAATGTTAAGTGGTCGAAAAGTTTGATGTTTCGAATCAATACAACGCGTGTTCGTAAAATTCCCTTTATACGATATTCTAGTGTTGTGGACATTTTCTACACGCGGTCCCCTAGTGAAAATCCATAAAAAATTCAACGAATAATATAGTATACTTTACATATATTTTATATGATATATATATATATATATATGTTCTCGGGATACGTATAAAATACGACATATACATAGATACGTATTGTTTACTGAAACCATTGCATGCGTTATACGCAACGAGCATCATTACGGTTGTCCAATCGGATACACCATCGTTTATCCTTCAGCCATCGATTGTCTGGCACATTGTTAATTACTGTTCTATCGATCTGTTGGACTAAAAAAAAAAAATAAAAAAATAACACAAAAAAACACCACCATTTAACACGACTATATAAGCATGTATAACAATATACAATACACACACACACACACACACATACGATACGGTTGTGAAGCCAAAAATTCTCATTTAAACGATAAATATCTTGTGAGTGGTTTGAGCACCTCATCGTAATAATATAACACATTTATTGCATTTTGGAGGGAAAAATAATAATATTTATGCGTATACAATGGGGCTCAAGCTGAGGACCTAGTCTGTGCGTACGTGTGCACCTCTGATGAAGCATAATATTATACGCTGGTCGCGTGTGCGTGTGCGTTTCAGAGATTCGAATCGCGGTCATTGTTGTCTGCGTCGACCGGCTGACGGGGGTAGGAGAGGATTTATATATAATATATATATATATATATATAGACAGGTAACCTCCATGTATATAGTTGAAAAAGAGTAATCGTAAAAATAAAACAAAACGGATATAAAATCTCGCAAGCCACCTGACAAGGGCCTTTTGTACGTAAGCTCATAGAACGGTTTTCGTATTCATAAATCATAATCACGGTGCCTATTGTGACGCGTTGAAACAATCGATATGTTACAATATATTATTATACCGCCGACGACCAACCGACCGACCGACCGATCGACCGACAGCGGCCCTATGGGTTGTCGTCACTTCACCGTATGTGTATAACAATGGTTTTACGCCGAGAAGCCCGTGTCTATAGGCATGTATACCTGCAGCAACGCGTACGATTATAACAAAACACTATACACATAAACACTACACGTACACGGCGTGTTAATCGTCGTCGACCATACGAGTTATTTAGATTAACAGTTATACGTCGCAATATATCCGTTACGACTTAAAAAAGGGCAAATAAAAAAAAATCCCAAGACGATCACACTAAAATTATAACATTTATGACAACCAGAACGTAATCTTACATGATATGATGTAAAAATACCTGTTGCGCTCACTATATTATGTAGTTTTTCCTAAATACGATCCAGCGTTCATAATCGTCCGTTTTACCACATACAATCAATGTTATAGCTCTGTGCATTGCTCTGATGCAACTTAAGCTGAGGTCTTACAACGTAGGCATAGTATCCGATTGGATTATAACGTAAGATTATGAAATAATAATATTATATAATATCTATATTTTGTTTAAATTATTAATAATATAGATATACTTACCAATTGAATGATCCAGTGCAATAACTCGATATTATAGAAATTCATCTTTATACGTTTTCTAATTGATGAAAATGTTGTCTGCGTTTACGTGCAATAAGTACATCGGTATAACTCCGTTCGCTAGACAAGTTATAATATCATATTATAATTAATTGGGAACGCCTGGTGTTTATAATTTGGTGCAATAAAACGATGACTCCGGAGATTTAAAATATTCTAATAATATAATGTATTACTAAAAACAAGATAATTATCAATTTTTAAACGCTGGGGTGTAAAGTGTAACTATAATACTGTACATAGATATAACACTTTAAGAGGTTCGTTTGGTCTTAATGGTTGACTATAGTTAAAAAAGATATATGATGCATCATTTCTTTTATTTTTATTAATTAAATTCAGTACTTGACATGATAAGAAATTTAGAAATATTTATACCTACATTATACGCATAAGTTTAATGGTTTATAGTGTTTCTTTGATGATTTAATTCACACGTGATTATTTATTTTTTAAAAATATATTAAAATCAATGTTATACACAAATTAAATCGGTTTTATCTATAAATCTACTTATCTAATTCAATCATTTCTTAATTACCTTCTTAATAGATTTAGCAAGATTTTGAATCGATGTTGCACAAAACAATTATATTACACTAAAATAATATTTGGTTATATCCTTGGTGATTTGTATTGTTTTACACACGTTTTATTGATAGAATAATGTATTTTTTAACAACAAATTTAAATAGCAAAACTCATAGTATTTATTGCATTTTTGCAAAACAACTTTTATATTCAAATTATAACTTTAATTTTTAATTTTACAGTATAAAAAAGGATGTTTCTTAGGAAATGTCCATGCACAAAAATCAAATTTCAAACAGGCAATTAATTATTTACAAGTTTTTTAAACTTTTAATGAGCCAACTTCTAAGGAGTACCTAGTTCCCTAACATTTAAGGGGTAGATTGGCACTCCACTCCACTTATCTAAACTTTAAATGATTATAAATAATTGGTATGAATACTGGTTGATGTTCAATGTTCGGTTTTTATTTTTCATAATTTGTATACAGTTATTTTGATTTGGAACATAAAATTAATTATACAAAATAAAACAGCCAAAAAAAAAAAATAAAAAAAAAGACACTTATGCACATAAAACAAAAATATAATTTGTATTAAAATGTGTATGTAATCATAAAACCATGAAAAGAAGTTTTAACAGTTAATCCTCGATTTTTGTTTTTTGTTTTTATAAACTCTAAGTTGTAATATTAAAAGTAATTTATTCCTTTAAAAAAACAATTTTTAAATGAAAAAGAAATGGTTATTGTCCACCCAATTTTAAAATTTTCATATTCACTATGCTTGTTCATTATTATTTCATATTATATGTAAAATACTAGGAGATATTAAATACATTTTTTAATAAGTAGGTAGTTATTTTAACAAGCGAAATAGATATCCCAACGAATTTGCATTACTATTTTGTCGATATTTAATCGAGCTTTTTCGTTTGGTTTTCATAATTTTATTTTATTAAACAATGCAATGATTATTTTATACAACAAAAATCGTTTAAAAAAAATATAAATAGATAAATTGAAAATTCTAACAATATATATTCTAGCAATTCGGTTTGAGTATAATCAATATTTTAAACATAAGCCGATTCCGTACTAAATTGAATATTGTATATAATAATACATTATATTATAGTTCTTAATTTTAATAAGCTATAACAATATACAGAACGCCCGAGTGTATAAGTACATTACGTATATAAATGTATAAAAACGAGTTTTCTATGTATAATATGACACATATAATATACATCATGTAATCATATTATTATATTATTATTAGTTATTGACAATTAATAAGCCATTATTGCGTACTTGTTTCGTTTAAAGTACTTTTACTATACACATTATATGGTGCTTTGTTCAAACGTAATTTAAATTGCATTTCCATCACATTAAAATACTTAGTATCCAAAAGTATATTCATGAGCGTAATACAGTAAACTTAAGTTCACTACATAATATTGTAAATTACCACAGTCTTTTACCTACCAAACGGTTAAATTTCTCAAAAACTATGAGACACAAAATATCTTTACAAATTACAAGTTACGATTTATAACTGTATATTGTGTCAGTTTATTTCGTAAACCAAATGAAAATGAAAATATAATAAAATTATATATTTTATATTTTTATATAACTATACAATATAGATATGTGTATGAAACAAATAAAGAACCTTAAATCGCGTATACATTTCTTATTTGTTGTCTGTCACTCGATCTTGGAACAAGAACGTCCATCTTAGAGATAAATGAATCATTTTTCATATTCTTTTATTTATATTTGTTTCATTAGTTTTAATTATATTCATTTTGGGCCTAAATCAGATCGTGTCAAATTAAATAAATGTACTTAAGAAAAACAAACGTCAAATTAATCTTCAAATTATAAATAGTGTAATACGATTCGATGTAAAAACAATGTGCATATATAATCATACTTTTAAATAATGCATAATAATATACTGGTTTGACTATGAAAAAACTAATATTTTTCCCGTAATATTGTATTAAAAAGAAATAACAGATACGAGTAAATTAGAATAAATTATAGTAGAATATTATTGTAGAATATCAAGCATAAAGTCCATTAGTTTTATTAATACTTAACAAATGAAACAAAAATATTGTTTGGATTTATTTTCTGTAAATATTATACACATTGTGATTTAGCTTATATTTTTCAAAATGCTACAGAACTATAACATTTTTAGTAATTGTTTACAAAGTAGTAATGCGTTAAAACTAAGACTATTGTGTTTTTAATTGCTTCTCACAGAAAGACTACCAAGTTAACTACTACCTAATAACCATGTTTGGTTATGAACTTATGAAACATGTTATTAGCGGATAGGCCTACATTTCCAGAGGGCCTTTTCTTGTATAAACATACATTGTTAGCAATGGTGCATCCCTTTAACAGATTATATTCCTCTTATGTTAGATCGGTAAATATATCTTGGGATTCAAAACAGTCGAAATTCGAAAAGAAAAACTAAACATCTAAACGTTAGTTATCCTAAAAGTTCTAATTTCTAATATTCCTAAAAAAAAAAAAATAATAGAAATAAAAACAAAATTATTCACTATCTATTGTAGGATCTCAAATACTAAATTATTGTTCGTATACTGTTACTATTCATATATTGATATGAATACAAGACCACTGATGAACACAGAATATTATCAATAATATTGTTTTATAAATTTCTGTTAAAAATATTCAAACCGAATAACATTTAGCTCTTGAAATTAAAATGTGCTCATTGTTTTTTTTTTAGAAAGACCCTATAGTTCCAAATATATTGCATGATTCAATAAATAATGAATATGAAACTTTTTAGCGATGTAAAGATTTACAAAATATCATAAATACGTTAGCGATTCAAAGTTTTGAATTATTAAATTGTTGGTATATAGTATACTATTATTATGCTAAATTATATTAATCAATAAGTGTATACTATTATGGTACTTATTAAACTTATTTTATAACTGTTCAAAATTATTATTTTATTTATGCCCATAAATTGGTTCTCCGATAAAGCCATTGGCTATAAACTATAAACGTTGGGCCCCTAATGGAAGGGTAATAATATTTCTTCGTATAGTCTAAAAGGCAGAAATTCACTATATCCGCCCATGAAATGAATTTGTATGGAAAATAAAATCATTGAATCGTCTATGAACACTGTTTGCAGGGCACGAGGGGAGTATTCATCAGGCTGTAACCCCGAAATTATTTATTTAATTATTTTTCGTTAAAATCCTAGCCCTAGGGCCCAGGTGATTGATTAGACGTAAAAATAACGAACGGGGTAGGCACGCACGCCCAAATGAAAATGCGCACCGAATCAGTAATTATTGTACTTGCTTAGGGTGACTGTACTTCCAGTTTTGTATCCCTGTTTATTGTGTCCGGTGGGGCAAACTTACTACGCAAGTCGATTCTAATTATTCATCATTTGTTATTTTTGATGTACATTCATTTTTTTGGACATGAATATTATTGTTTTATTTTTTAGTAAATTACATTTACCGAAAAAAAATATTTAATCAAATCAATATTTAGTTATATAATAGTACAATACCTAATATAGATACTCGTATTTTGTGGATTTTTAAATATTTTTGTATTGGCGGATAAGTGATTATTGGTGACTCATGTCAGTCGTTATCTAATTGCAGACAATAAGTATTTAGTAATAATACCTTTGTTTTGAAATGAATATTACCTAGATATAAGAGACTATTTTATTTGTTTATATTATTCTAAGTATTTCATTATTTCTCCTCATTTCTTCCTCATTATTTCAACTGGAGTAATAACTTTGAGCATATATTCTATACCTTAACTAAAAATGTATTAGTAAGTTGAAGAAATCGATAATAATATCAATTTGAAGTGAGATTTATTTTATCGTTTTTCATTTTTTATTATTATGGTGAACTAGGTAGGTATTATTATTTAATTAATTATGAATGCAGGCATTTGCATTTGGATATTACAAGAGGGTGAGATGTAAAAAACAAAAATTGAAAATAAAAATTATAATTTTTTCTTTTAAGTAAGTACAGTTAACTTTTATTTACTAGAAGGTTGTTTAGATTAAACAATAATTTCACGATTGTCTATCATAAATAAATTGTGTCATATTGTTCCTAAACGCATGATGTATACCAATATTTAAATACGTGGAGAAACGTACTGAATAGATACCTCTGTCCTACTATGGTGTTATTATTAATAATAAATTACTATCGCAATTAAAAGTTTATTTTATCTGAAACTTCAAATAATAAGAAATGTTTTAAAAGCAGAAAAAAATCAACACGCAGTTCTTTAATTAATTTTGATCATAATTATCTCAGAATTTCAATTATTATCAACATCGTTATTTCATGTTATTATGTTATTGTTTTAATCGAATTTCAAGCAATGTTATTCAACCATAACACATCTGCTGTGTTTTATTTTTTCTTTAGTAGAAAACATGAAACAGTAAAATAATGTATATACGGACTATGTATATACGACGTATACATTTTATAGTTTTCAAATGAAATGAGAATGAAAGAAAAAAATAAAATAACTGATAATTTGATGTATTTACCGCATATTGCAGTAACAGCAGAATTCGAAACACTTTCAGTGCGACTGTCCCCTGGGTGTTTCCTGCGACAACATTGTAACATAAACACAACTATTCGGTTCTACTCTCAAAACTCAGCCGAAACATGTATTTTATTGTTTTTGAGACCGCATCAGTACCAGAATTATTAGACGTATGAATCGTGTTTCTACGAAGAAAAACATATATAAACATGGCAAAACTCATAAATTCTCATAACTTTACACCGCGCCGACGCGACGTTCTCTTTACAAGTTTATGTCACTGGTCTCTAAGAGGATCTATCCAATAAATTTCCGTTTGCACCATCTGCTTCGGTATCTCCTAAAAATCATTATATTAAACAGTAATTTAAACACGGAAACTATACGTATGTTTTTACTCAAAATTCGCCGTTATATCGAATGCGAAGAAAATAATATATCGACGAGTCTTTACAAAGATGTTTATCTTTTAAAACCAGCAATACACTATGGGGGACGCATCTTTTTTTCTCATGAAAAATTATTATAAAATCGGAATGTCCTTTCAAAGCATTCGTATTATAAAACTCGTTTGATTTCTTTGTGGCCTACGTGGCTGCGTGCAAAACATGGAACAACCTATTCATAAAGAATGATTAAGTTACAATTATCCAGAATTGCGTTCGAAACGGCTTTATTATTCATCACGGATTTGCATCATAATAGGTGAGCATCTAAACGAACAAGTTTTCTATTTTTTTTTTTTTAGATAGAATAATTATTACAACATTCCTACCAGGTGTTATACGAGTAAATATTTATATTGTTGAGTTACGGACCATTTTGAAATTTAAAAACATGTTCATATTGTACAGAAATCTTGAAATCCCATCCACGCAATAACAAAAAACCTTAGTTTTCTCAATATAATGTTTACATAGAATTATTAATCTAACTGATTTCAACATTTCTGTAGAATATCACATTTTAAAAAGATAAATATAAAACCAGCATTTCAATGAAGTATTTATTAACATTTTGTTAGAGTACATAGGAGGTATATGTTTAATAATGTGTTATACCATTTACGTGAATGATGTTTCAAAATAGTTCTTCAAAACTATACTTGCTTCTTTTAAGATTTAAGAAATAACAATCAATATTACTAAACCATTGCGTGTACCGTAACTCAAATAGATGAGGACCCCACGATAACGTTAACAGTGATTATGGCCAAAAAATTGTTGAACATCACAACAAATAATCGACAAACACATATAAGTTATAATCAAATTATAAAAAAAAAACAGATGGGCCTCGCTTTGCTGTGCAGTTGGGGGTGGAGTGCACCATGTTTATAGGACAGGTCATTATTACAATGGATTTGTTAAACTTGAATGGAATGATAGATATCATTGTATACGAATAACAATTCTGAACGGAGTTAATGTTAGTCTAAAATGTGTGTATAATAATATAGTACTTTATATTTAAATTTAATTATAATGCGATTTCGTAAAAATTTAAATTTCAAATAGTCATAAAATTTTTTCCTTTGGGTCCGGCAGAAATTTTTTTATATATTTTTGAAGATTAGCTTATGGACAACCTAGTATTAAAATTTTGAACATTAAGTATAAACAGAAAATTTGTTATTAATTTTCAACTACAAAATAACTTGCAAATTATCACGATTTTAACATATTTTATACAAATTTGAACTTTATGGGCTTATAAAAAAAATGTTTGTAATTAATCTTTTAATACATTTTCAAGAGTTTTCGCACAGCCAAATAAATTTTAGAGATATTTTTAAAAAAAAAACTTACAAAAATCGAAAATTTAAGGTGTCTATAAATTAGTCAAAATATGTCAAAATACTTTGAAAACTTAAGTATGTATAGATAATGCCAATATAAAGATTTAGTGAAAATTTCAAGTTGTTACTGTTTTTTGTTTTTGAGTTAGAGCAAATTTCAGAAAATGTATTTTGTAAAAACATGATTTTGCGTAAAATTTTCTGGTTTTTTGTAATTTTTTTATCGTTTTTTTCGATTTTTTTAAAAAGTATTGAAAAAGTGGGATTTTTAACTTGCCCAAGTACTATCTACATTCACTTTCCTTTTAGAAAAGTTACTGTATAAGAAAATCGAAGCATTTTTACTGCCAAAAAAGGTGTCGCCAGACACAAAAATAAAAAAATTAAAAAAAAATTAAAACACACATCTTTGTAAAATCAATAAATTCCATCACTCCGTTTAGAATCTAAAATAAAACTAAATGACTCTTGTACAATAAAAATGAATTCTTGAAATTTTTATCGTAAAACCCAATAGTACCAACAAACTATTTAATAATTAATAAAGTAAGCAAAACATTAGATGCCTGTACATACTTAGCTATCGAATCAAAGTACGGCATATAATATACAACGAATTAATTATACATGAAACATGACGCAAATATTACCGGTGATATTGAGAGGACATAAAAGTATTGGTATAACCACAATAATATAAAGAAATATTTTGTACCAGGCTTGGTACTTGTTTTATTGGTTATACAGTCAGAAAATTTGGATCGGAGAAAAATGTGTTGTTGAACAAACTGACCTTCGTTGTGATCCATGACAACGATTAAAAACAGTTAGAATATTTATTACACGTGTACACGGAATATTTTACTTTTTACTTTTGCGTAGTTTTGAAAAGGTGTAATATAAAGTTCCGTTTAAAAACGAATATAGTAACGAAACTTAAACCACTATACCTGCAGCTGCCTAGATATTTGTACAAAATGTTTTGCAGCCCTCAGGACGTGATCAATTTACACGATATTATAGTATCGATTAAAAATCAGTGAACAACATGTATAATAAATAATAATGAAATTAACAATTTGAAAACCACCAACCTTGTAAATTATATTAATTTACCGTATAATGGAAAAAAAAGAAAAAATCAATCATATGTGAGGAATCATATAAAGGAAAATTTTGTGTTTTTTTTTCGTGTACACATTTGTTCTATTGCACGAACATAAGATGGGCCTTTTTTGGTTTACACTCTGATCACTCAGAACAAATTATTTAGGTATTTAACAATTTTGAACGGGAACCGTATTAGGTTCGTGGGTTTTGTGAAATTATCATATCATGATGAGAAATAAAGTGTTATATGTGTTAAATTTAATCTAAAATTCTGATAAAAAAAAGTCCATTTGTTTGCCAACCTATGTGTATCCATATTTTATGCATACAATTGATCTAATGCAAAAGCTTGAATTATTTATAACATTTACGGAATGTACATATTTTTACTTGAAAGTACTCAGTGGATTCGTGACAACGGATATTGTAAATAATCAAGTGGTACTGTTAAATCGTACACAGTGTTTTTCTCATGTTTAGCTTATTTATTTTCAAAGATAGCCTATTATTTTCTAACTTAATGTCTTTGAAATCTACAAAATATATTTTAAATGTATTTCATCATCTTATACCATAATAGTTATAATTAATTTTTTCTTTTTGTTTTCCTCATTATTTATTAACGTTTTTCTGGTACTAAATGAAATTTTAAAAAATTTGATTTGTGAAAATAAAATATACCTGTTTATTAGTATTGATCACCAAAAAAAGGAAAGTTGTGTGAAATAACAGTGATGCATAGTCCGAAAATTATAATGATATTATATAATATTTCCTCTGTTCATCTAAATGTTAAACAAGTGGGTCTTTCAGTAACTAATAAAATTATTGTTTCTTTTACACTATATACACCAGACGGGTAATTATTTGATTATAGTATAAAAAATATTAATTTAAAAATCTCTACTTATCCAGATTATAGTATGAAATTTTAAAACATACCTATATGGCTATATATTTGTTTGTTTACAACGTTGAGAGTATTTACCAGGCAAACCAATTTGTTTACTTGTCTAAAGGGTCAAGTATTTTTGCTGTAGTCTTTACTCTATAGACACGACAAGTTTAATCCGTTTATATATATATGAATGTATGTATGTATGTATGTATGTATGTAGCTGTACAGCTATACCGTGCACAGTCTATATACACTATAATACGAACAAACTACTAATGGACACGAGCTGAATCTTTTGTGCTGGAAATTTATAACGAGGGTTTTCATTACGAAGATATGATCTAGTCATATTTTCTAAGAGTATTCTTTGTTAGTTAAGTTAGGTATAGGTATGCTCGTCACTTCAAAATGAATTGAACCGCATATTATAAATACACCTTTAATCATGCTAACAATAAGACGTGTTTTTTTTTCAGTTCTGCGGACATGAAAAATACTCTGAATTTATTACTCAAAGGTTTCTGATTGAATACTTATGTCCGATTATATAGGTATTATTATAAATTATAATATAATATAATATGATAGTCTGTGAACGGTTGTACACACCATACAAGCACCTGGAAAATCAATAGGGTATACTAAAAAATTCTTTATTATGATTTCGCAATGGAAATGTAATGCCTCCTATATTGAAATATTAAAATTATAAATAACTGAGTCAGGTAAACACACTGTTTTCATTTAATGCATAATGTGTAAATGTGTACAATTAAGCAATACATATTATGCATAGTTATACACATCATTACTTGTTACCATAGGCGTCTAGTTATGGGATCATTTATTTACTGCACAAATAAATAAACAACTATAAAAGTGTGTACCAGTCATGAACTGTTGTCCTTTTGGTCAATATGTAAATTAATTACCTACCGCCTGTTTTTATACAGTAGACGATTTATTTTAATGATTACTTCAAAACCACGAAAGCGATTATTAGCGGCGCCTAAATGTCGGGTCAAACAATATTCAAGATTTTAAGTTAGTGTCCTCCTCCGCACTGATTATAACATGAACGTATGACGGAGACTAATATATATATATATACGGCTGTATTTCGTTCGTGGTGGTCGAACATTTGAAAATATCTGCTTATACGAATAACTAAAAGGTGTTATGAATCACCTACTATGAAATACATATATGTGCCTTGGGGCTAATCATATATTTAACGAAACTTATAAATCGAATATTTATCAGCCCTGTTAATGCGTTTTGTATTGACAGATATGTGAAGTGACGCACAGTGAAAAATATTTTAATAATGTGGACATTAACACTGAATAATGTTTTATAGGTTAAAAAAAAAAATTATGATTTTCAATAGGTTTATAATTTTCATTGTTACTGTGGTTAACGACTACCATCGAATAGTCTGCTAAATGGCTGTATAAGTATTTTAATAGCCTACTCGTGGGAATATTTATTTTGAAAAACAATTAGTATAGGTAACTAGTATTGAATTGATGTAGACATAATTGCTAGAATCCGAATAGAAACCAAAGCAATTAATTCAAAATACCGAAAAGTAGAAATTTTTAAATTAAAAAAAAATCATAATATATTAAAATATATTTTAATCCAGGGGGAAACTTACTTAACAAAACAAATAAAATATGAATTGTTGTACTTGTACAAGTTAGTAAAAGTAAATACATATGATATCCAAATAATTATCGGTAAAACACTCGATTCGTTCTTTGTTATTTCAAAACAATGAAAACACATCGTTGAAGCGATGTAATACATATTACTGAATATCTATTGAGACTTTGAATAATAATTATTATTATACCTACTTGTAATTGAGTTTTACAACCTGATTAAAAGTTTCATCACTGAATTTATAAACTAAATTGTAGTCAATAGGTACATTCTCACTTTGCTCACGATATCATATAAAATATGTACATAGTTTGCGTTGTACAATTTAGAGGCCGTCTTTTGTGCTCGAATAATTACTCGAATAATGTTTGAGGAAATGGTCTCGTTTTATCTACTTTCGGTATTCTAGAAGTTTTACAGATGATGCATAGAAAATCGAACGAGCGACCTAGTCTTTTTCGTGTTCAGTACAAATTTAAACATCGGAGATACCGATTTGTTTACCGAACATTTAATTTGACTAAAATCGACTGAAAGTCTGAAAACGTGGGCAAAGAAAACATAACGATCTAATCTAGCGATTAGAAATAAAAATATTCGTTAAAAATAATACTACACTGATTTTACGGCCCGCTGCTCGTAGTTTTGCGCTGCGCTACTTCGGACATTTGTATAACTATACGTTTCGCACACATTACACTCATTTCAGTCATAATACTGAGCAGTGAGTTGGCCGAAACGGTAGGTATATATAATCATATAGTATTCATTATTTCACAGCGTTTCGGACGCTACCATCGTAAACTATATAATAATAATAATAATAATATAACATACGTGGGCGCGCTTCAATTGCATTCATAATAAATTCGCCAGATATAGACATACTCGCAACTCTGTGTAATGTTTGCGGAAACAAAGACAGTAATAATATTATAAAATATAAAATATTCGCGTGGCAGGTCACGTGGAAAGTGGAGACGGTATTACCCGCTCGTTTAATGCGATTCGTTGGCCAGCCAAATAGCAGGACAACAACGAGTTTAACGCGAGCACGCACAAAAATAAAATACATCCGAAAAATATTCGTCGTATTATACATAATATATACTTTACAATCTACTCCGTACGTCACATTGCATTACCTATTTATTATTATTATTTATTGAAATCGTACCATTGATTTTATAATAGTATATTATGTAGATATTATTGTTCAAATTCGTAAAGCCTAGAAACACCAACGATTGATAACAATCAATATTCTTGAAAAACTGTTTTTTTTTTTTCTTCGTATTGGATGCAAACGATTATAGCGACGTCTAGTGGCTGCGTGCACGTAAGTGCTATCAAATTTTAACTATATTATATGATGGCGTATCTGTGTGTTCCAAAATTAATGATCATATGTTGCTGAACTTTGATTGTCATGGGTGTGATTATCGGTGAAACACAGTGTCGACAGAGACGACAGTGTTCCATAACAAAATGTTGCAAACTTGAAACTTGAACGTTTCAGAACCCGTAAAATCTGTTTGTACAGTTGTTACAACAATATTATAATATAATAATTTTATGTGCTCAATCATGGATTACCTTCGTTACGATTTAGTAAAATCTATCTTTTTCGTTTTGAATTACTATAAACAATTACTGAACTTATCGCTATTTCACGAGGACATACGTCTAAATATTGTATACTAATTTAAATCGGGTAAAAAGCCATATTGATTTAAAAATCGGCTTCAGTTTTCCATAACTAGAAATATATCCAGCTATGTTGGGAATATTTAATCAGCCACTAATTAGTATGCGGTGTGATTAAGGTCAGTTTAATTGATTAATTACATTTCTTGAGGTTCTCCCGTCAAAATTATGTGAGGGCTCGACATTGTTATCAGAAGTAATTTTGCAATGACGACTTTCTTTTTCCAACATTATTAAAACAGTTTCAATTACCAAAATAACACGTACCAGAACAGCTTTGGGAAAAGAATGATTTTCAACATTCACAAAATATTCAATTATGAATTATGAAAACGACTTCCGACTTCACTAAGCGGCCATTTTTTTCGTATTATTATATGCATAGGTATGATAATCGTACTCTTTGGAATTAAAGAATGTCTATAAATACAGACGTTGTTTGGGCCGGGAGCTTTTCCAAATGATAAGCTCAACCCGGATACCGACTACTTCGCGCACTAGAGTGTACACCACCGACCTATCCAACTTGTTATGTGTAATGGTGTAAATAGCTCGACTAGAATTGGTTGGGTTCGCCGAGCAGATACTAGTGAGCTATGTGGGTGTATAGATGTGTACGGTGTGTATATATGTTTGTGTCTTGTGTATAACTTAAAACTAGTGAAAATAGAAATTGAAATAATTAATAAATGGTACACAATGTGTTAACTACTGTTGCTATGTATTAAACAATAATCAAAAAATAATAACAATAATAATTAGGTAAATAATTCACAGCAACACGTAAAATATAAATCAAATTGGCCTTCGCACAATAATAAATAAACAATGATAATAATATAACAATTTGCCTATTTGGCTCAACCAGTATATAAAAGTGTAATAATAATAATTAAAAATTAATAAATAGGAAATAAATAATAAATAAAAATGAGGCCCTTCTGGCTCAACAATAAATATATATATATATATAATAATAAGAAACAACTCATGGTTTTGTGGAGCGCAAACTGGCCAGCTGGTCCTTAATAAACATATATAATAAAATGGACACACAAAAACTTATTCACAGAATACTAAGCGGCGATTAGCGCACGCTCAATAAAATATAATTAATTTATAATAAATGATTTGCAGCGCTTAGCACTCACACTTGGAAGATAATAAACAAAAGTATAAATAAAAAACTTACGATAAATTTACCTGACCCGTTATCGGCGCAGACAGACGTCTAGCCACATCCGTAATTTTTTCGTAGTTAAGTACCAACAATTGAATCAAAAAGTTCATTTCCCCTAGAAAATTAATACAATATTTTATATTTATGTACGTTTTTTTTTTTTATCAATTTTATCATTATAATATTTTAACAGAGTTTATATTATATCTATACTATTATATATATATATCTCAAATTGGTGCCGAACGACTGGAAGTATTAAATTTATTTTTATTTTTATTTTCGGTTAGGGTGGGGATTAAAAAAAACTCTAGCCATACCTATTATACGTGATTCCACCCATAGCTGCAGTATGATATTAGTCATGGATACTATAAGACCGAATCTTCATATCCAAAGTCTCCGTAGCACTGTAGTACTGCTCTGTAGTATTGGGCGTGAGTCTATAGAATTTTACCGACTCCAGCTAAGGCGATTTGAACATTTACATTTTATTGAGCCAATCAAATAAGACCACTCGCTTACTACAGAAAAATGTCGTAACACACAAGTTTCCGATACTTTGATATTTCATGTGGATTATCTAAGTAAATATATTACCACAAAAAAAATTGTTAGGCATCTTTTTTGTAGAAAATTACCTTTTCTGCAATAAAGTATATAAGTATTTACCTTCTGATCTTAAAATAAAACAAATTATTTGTAAAAAACGGGTGGGCCTCGCTTTGCTGTACAGTTGGGGGTGAAGTGTACCTCGTTTATAGGATAGGTTAGATTAGGTTTGTTAAATTTGAATGCAATGATAGATATCATTGTATACGAATAACGATTCTGAACGGAGTTAATATGTTTTTCTAAAATGTGTATATAATAATATAGTATTTTATATTTAAATTGAATTATACTGCAATTTCGTAAAAATTTAAATTTAAAACAGTCATAAAATTTTTTCCTTTGGGTCCGGCAGAAATTTTTTTATATATTTTTGAAGATTAGCTTATGGACAAACTAGTGTCAAAATTTTGAACCTTAAGTATAAACAGAAAAAATTTAATGAATTTTTATCTACAAAATAACTTGCAAATTATAGTGATTTTGACACATTTTATACAAATTTGATCTTTATGGGCTTATAAAAAAAATTTGAGTGAAACGATCACCGTTATTTTCTATTGAAGATAAGTTAAGTTTATTATAAACATTGTATTCAATTTTCAAGAGTTTTTGGACAGCGAAAAAAATTTTATAGATATTTTTAAAAAAGAACTTACAAAAATCGAAAATGTAAATTGTCCATTAATAAGTCAAAATATGTCAAAATACTTTGAAAACTTAACCATGTATAGAGAACACCAATATAAAGGTTGTGAAAATTTCAAGTTGTTGCAGTTTTTCGTTTTTGAGTTAGAGCATTTTAAAAAAAACGATATGATTTCTCAGTCTAGAATTTTATATATTTTACATGTAATTTTATGTCAATATTCGCTGTTCAAACGCTTATAAAAGAAAATTTTGCATATGGATTTTGATGATTTTTGAATGACAATAAAAACTACTTGTGCGAAATATTCTATTAAATTTTCAAGTATTTTGTATTAGTCAATTTTTTTTTATCACCGATTATAAAAAAAACTGTAAAAAATTCGAATTTTGTAAATGCCTATAAGTGGCTTAAAAATCAATATAATATTTTGAAAAAAATATGACATACAGGAAATGCCTATCTTAACAACTGGTGAAAATTTCAAGTTTCTGTGACTTATACTTTTTGAATTATAACAAATATTTAAAACCGTTTGACCATAAATTGCTATTTTATGCAATTTCGTAAAAATTTAAATTTCAAACGGTCATAAATTTTTTTCCTTTGGGTCCGGCAGAAATGTTTTTATATATTTTTGAAGATTACCTTATGAACAAACTAGTGTCAAAATTTTGAACGTTAAGTATAAACAGAAAACATTTTATGAATTTTTATCTACAAAATAACTTGCAAATTATCGTGATTTTGACACATTTTATACAAATTTGAGATTTATGAGCTTATAAAAAAGATTTGAGTAAAACGATCACCGATATTTTCTAGTGAAGATAAGTTAAGCTTATTATAAACCTTGTATTAAATTTTCGAGAGTTTTCGGCCAGCCAATTAAATTTTATAGGTGTTTAAAAAAAAAAAATTACAAAAATCGAAAATTTAAATTGTCTATAAATAAGTCAAAATATGTCAAAATACTTTGAAAACTTAACCATGTATAGAAAACACCAATATAAAGATTTGGTGAAAATTTTAAGTTGTTGCGGTTTTTCATTTTTGAGTTAGAGCATTTTAAAAAAATGTAGTTTGTAAAAACGTGATTTTGCGTAAAATTTCTCGTTTTTTCGTAATTTTTTTAACGTTTTTTTCAATTTTTTAAAAAGTATTGAAAAAGTTGGATTTTTGACTTGCCCAAATACCATCTTCATTCACTTTTCTATCAGAAAAGTTGCTGTTTAACAAAATCGAAGCATTTTTACTACCAAAAATCGTGTCCTCAGACACGAAAAAAAAAAAAAATAAAATAAAATAAAATAAAAAAAAAAACACACATCATTGTAAAACCAATAGATTCCATCACTCCGTTCAGAATCTAAAATTAATTTAATTGGCACAAAGCGTGCTCTAGCCAAGCGATCAGGCATCCAATCTTAAGGGACTTTTAGTATGTTATTGAGGACCCTTAATTTAAAGTATGTGTACCAAAATTTAGTTTTCCAGTATTCTTTTCCGCTATTTTTTCTAATTCACCTAGACTAAAAAATGTTATATTATATCGGGTGGCGCAGACGTGACGAACACAACACGCAAAATTGATGATCCTGCCGAAACGGAACCGTGAAACAAGACGCGCGTAACCTTCACGTCGGTCATGTCGTGCACGTGTCTCGCGCCCCCGCATGCGATGTATAATTATTATTATTGTAGTTACTATCGTTGTTATTGCAATGAAGTCGATAATATTCCGGCTGGCACCGTTCTTTTCACACAGTAGTCGAACACACGCAGTAATATCGTTTTAATACAACAATGATGGGCAATAATAATACGCTTAATAGTAGGTATAGGACGTCTCACTGTATACATTTGTATGCTCTTATTTCGTAAAACTATACACTATAAAATAATATGACAAAAGCTATGTTCCCTTAGTTTTAATATTTTTTAACGTATTGATTTAAGTACATAAATTATATTTTTTAATTTTAATATTTTTACCATTTTCACACATTTATTTTCTATGGTATTTTCGATCCGAAAAATACAATACATATTTCCTAGTTCGGACTAAATTTCCAAGAAGTGGGCAATTATACGAAAAGTTGTACATAGTATAGATGATACGTCAACAACTTATAAACAATATAGGTCATAATACAATAATTGGCTTACCGTTATACATTCGATATGTATAGATAAGACATAAGGTTGTGAAATATTATAGGTAAAAGGTTTGAATAACATAATAATGTATAATAAGTATAAATATAATTATTAGAATATTATTAATACACATTTGAGTAGTACCATCGTATGGAATAAAAAATATCGTAAATTACAGAAATCTGCAGAAAAATGCAAACGCGCATTCGCGAAATAAGACTTTATATTTCGGATATGTGTATATATATTTATTAACCATATAATATTAGATACCTATATAGTGTTCAAACTTGTAGTTTACTATTTGGACTGTTAGGAAAAAAAAACATGCAAGTATAGATACAATAATAATATACAAATCCGGTTCCTAATTGTTATAATATTAATAAAATACGCGCATAGATTACCGTAGTATGTAGTATAATATGGTGATGTAGTAGCTACTGTTCTATGGAGGGGGGCAGGGATTAGGTAATGAGCGATGACGTTATCGTCGCCTCCGTCGCACGCCGGTCTTCGGTCGTTGGTCGGTGCACGTTCGCGCCGGGCAATAATAATAATAATAATTGTTTTAATTCCCCGCTCTGTGCCGCCGACAGCTGCTATAATAATAATAATAATTGTCGCCCCCACGTCACCGCTAATTGCCGTCGGTCGCGCGTCCGGAATGCCATATATTATATTATGTGTATAATATTGTAGTCGTAACGAGACTCGCACGCACGGCGACGACGACAAATCATAATTATTAATTATTATTATTATTATTATTCGAACGCCATAACATCGTTATTATTATTATTATTATTATCATTGTCATTGTCATTGTCATTGTCATTGTACTGGCGCAGTGTCATTACCGTTTGCTGGTCGATCGCATCGACCGACCATCGTCGTCACGTATTTTCAACCGGCTTCGACGTTATAAATACGTATACGGGTATACCGACAAGGAGTCGGTCTCTCATCGTGTCGTCTTTTTCGTTTCACATAGCGAAAATGTCCTGGAAAACTGTCAACGATTCATGCGCGTCACGCACTTATTGTAGTAGTGCCCAGTTTTGCAAGAGACCATAGTGCAACTATATATATATACATATATGTTAATTAGGAAAAAAAAATAACATAAATCTTATATATTTCTTCAATACTTACGGCCTAAGTGTTAAAATAAAATAATAATATGAATGAGTTGAAAATGTCCAATTTTTTGAACCGTTATTCAATGTTTGATAATAATCTGTTCTTTATACAGTACGATACTTGCGTCTAAATTCTAAAGCGAATTAAAAAAATATTGTGTCCACCTCCCTCTGATATTTGACACTTATTTGGCCAGCATGGCAACATACACAGTTCGCTTGTATCTATTTTTAAGAAAATGCAATGGAAAACAAGTAGAAAAAATACTAATTACAAGAAGTAGAACATTTACTCCAAACAAAGGACATGTTATTTCACTGTATCAGTGTATTCAACAATGTCGATATCGTTTGTATCCTATTAATACAATATTACCTACCTATAACAAGATTGTTTTCGGAATTAATTTTGAACGCGCTTACTTCAATAATTTTGCAAACAATCAATATCGTAATCTTATGATGCAATTTTATCACCCCACTAAACTTAATGTTGGTAAACGGGGTCTAAACCGAACCTCTTCCCCCGTGTCAATCCACAGTGCTTTCCACCGTTTTGCATCGCTTCTAAATCACTTAACACACTCAAGGTATACAATTCCACTATCGCCCAGTAATAGTAAAATAAATAATAATACTTTCATATTGAGTTCCGTGAAGATATATGAAAATAACAAAATGTGTTAATCTTCTTTCGGGACACGTACACGATATGTCAGTATTTTTTTTTTACAGAGTCTGATGCCCGTGAATGATATTTTTCTGTACCCGTCAATCGACATTAAAAAGGACGTCATCGTTTTGAAGCTATTAACAAAACGGAATGTGGACTTTATCTTATAATGATATATTATCCATCAAGAATGTTTTAAATAGTGAAAAATACGACGATACCGAGTGCGTAGTAACATGTACCGTACATGGCTCGCCAAGGAGATCACTTCGGAGATGACAATGTATAACTTTAGGATAGTTGATACTTAATGTAATAAAATTTTATTTGAAAACCATATATATTTTTATTTATCTTTAAATCTTTATTATATCTTATTTATATATGAGCTATTGAAACGTTTGCGTCAACTTTTGTTGACAAAATTTTTACATTAAAATAAGAACTCAATTTCTCCGAGAAAATATCTATCTCATGCAATACACGTTCATCGAATGGATAAATGGATTGTATTAAAATATGTAGGTATAATTTACTTTGATCGTTCGTAGTTTAAATAATATGTTACTAGTATTATTATAGAACACAGGGTCTGTATGAAACTAAAGTTGTGAAGTAAATGTTATTTAGAATTTAGTATTTCTCCTAAATACACAGTAAATGGTTATTGGCGTCCCTCATTTGGTGTTGCGATAAAATAAAAGTGATTTCAATTTCATTTCATTTCATTTGAACTGGATGAAAATTGCTAATGGTATGTCTACGTGAAAAGTTAATATCGTGTATTGAATTTTTTATTCTATAGTATTAAGCAAAGTGTTATTAATAAAAACCGTAATTAGGTAATTAATGAATAAAATAAAATACATTTGCTAAAGAAATTGTCAAGAATTAAGAAAAGAAAAAAAATTTCCATAAAATTAAATACTGTTGTAGGTTTACATGTGTAAAAAAACTAAAATGAATTGTAAATTCTAAACTAAAGCACAGAAATCTAATCACAAAAATTAAATAAAGACAACCTTATATTTATTGTATATAGACATATATTTTATACTATTTATACTTGGGCATCGAACTTAATATAATGAATAACGATACCAGAATAGAATTGAGATCACTGTCGACATGCGATTATATTTATTAGTAGTAGTAGTAGTGTCCAAGATACCTTAAAACAAGTGAGCCAAAACCCGAAGTGACATGTTTGTCTTTTATAAATATTCGAACAACGTATATTATTGCAATACGATAAATACACCGGAACGTTGTTGTTCTCCATCCCTGGCTGTTGTGATGGGGATGATTTTAATGTTGTTCGAACACACCTTAATATTTTCGTACTAGTGGTTACACGTAAAAAGTTTTCTTTCATTATTATTACTATTACTACCTTAGTTATTCCAGTATAGTACACCCAGTGATATTCTTATCAATTTTGCCGAGAGTATATAATATTATGCCGACGAGTCTCTCAATATGGCAATTTTTATGATTAATAAGGCGATGGTAAAGAGTATGAATATAGATATGTAAATAGATGGGTTTTAATATAAAAAAAAATTTGAAAAGTAATGAGCTAATCGTCGGAAGTAAAAATTAATATCTATTACAAAATTAATTTAAACAATTGTTAAATCAATTTCTATATTATGTTTTATATATTTTCTTCACGAACTGCTTAAAAGTTACGCAGTATATCCGTGAATTTTTAAAATAATATTGAGAACTTACGGTTTATATGTCGTATACCATATGGGAACATCACCGAGTAGAGCTAAATAATTAGAAATATTATTATGTAGGGATGTATTGTATCTACACTGGAATGCGTCTGTTGATTAAATTTGGCATCTATTTAATATGACATAAACATAGGTAGATTGATATTTAGCTGATATAACCCTAATATAAACCCATATCGAAAACTTTTTTGTGCCAATGTTGAATCCATTTCGAGTATTATAAATACATAAACTCGTGGAAATAATAATACAATATCGCTGGTCCAACTATCACAATAATTAAAAAAAAATCAGTTTAACATTTTTAACCGCATAGGCACTAACAATAATAACGGCCTTGTAAGATGATTTTTTATCATTATTATTTCTGTTGTCGTTCGGCTTTAAAGGATTTAAAATTTGTTTTCTGCAGCTAGTTCTTCCATCAAGACGGCAGTCAAGTGGTTTATTTTTAATAACTGACAACCGTTTTCGTATTTAACATGCATGTTAAAAACTTGTAATTTTCTTTACACGGTTGAGCGTAGTGCACATCATGGACACGTTATCTTAATAAATAATGTTAAACGAAAATCAGTATTTTTAAGAATTGGCACTTGTGCAGGTGGTACGGATCGGTAAGCTGCACGGTTGATGTTTACCAGGTTATTCTATACACGAACGGATAAATACGTAGCAGTTGTAACTGACCTTTTTAAAAAAGTCTGCCACTGGCTGGTTCGTATTTATTCCGACGCGTCCTCATGGTGATAAATCATATACGTGTGTAACGATTCGACATAACAATCGATATCGCGTCCGGGAAAAAGATAAAAAAAAGACAACTATGTCGCAATTCGCACGCACCCACGCGGTTAAAAACATGTATTTTTTTGATATTCGTCCAAGCTTCAAGTCCAACACTGTCATATTAATATATTATACATAGTATTTCAATTCAACAACAATAATTTACATTCACAAACAATCGTCTGATAAACAACTAATTATACTAAATACTCATCATATAATCTTTTTTGATAAAAAAATTAAATAAAAAAATAAACATACCCAATTATACGACTCTCGTGGGTATTAGCATTACACATCCTAATAACAATAAAAATACATCTATGAGTTCAATATTTTCAATGACCGTGACAAACTGTGTACATAATCACTTTGACCCAATATAATTTTCTTTATGTGATTTTTGCTTCTTAAAACAACAACTATATACTTCCTAGTTGCCGACGATACAATTCTTCAATCATTTTGAAATAATTTTTTATCGTTTTTCATAATACTACAACAGGACACAGGTGCATACCGTACATTGTATATACAATATACGATAAACATTATATTTATAGAGACACTGACCTATATTTCACTATTGTTATTGTACTTTGGTGGGCGTTTAAACGCTGTCACTGTTTCAAACGTTTAAAATGTTAAAAAGTACAACAAAAAAATATGGAAATAAAATGCAATGTCTTATGAATTACAAATTAGTTTGCTTAAAAAAATAAAAAAATGAAAATATTCAAACGATAACACAATAGGATTTAATATAATTTCAGAATATTGTTATTGAGATTTTATAAGATAAAAATAAAATTGATAACGAATCAAGTTTTATTGTTTTATAATTTTTTTCTTTAATAGTTTCATAAAATGATGTTGTACCTAATCAATTTATAAAATTTTCTACGTCAAATTTTTACTTTTATTAAATGATTTTCTCACTTGAGTTTAAAATAACTGCTTGGATAACGGTGCCCAGACAAGAGCTTAGAGCAGCATGATTGCTTATTAATATCACATTATTTTGAAAAATACATAATTTGGTAGACGAATAGTATAATATTGAGGATTGAGATGAACAGTGAGGAAGAAGCAGCCTCAGGCCGTGGTCAAATAACTGAGGGGATTTAAGGCAACGAAGATTTTCTACTATAAATATATTAAGCTTTAAGAGTACACTTACAAATAATTCTCTTTGGAACACTTGATATGTACACTGTTTTTGCGAGAAAAGCGTTTTAAAAATAAAATAATTTAATATTTAAAATTTTAATTTAATCTAATTAAAAGTATTAGATATTTACAATTTATTAATAAAGTATTAATATACTTACAATTTTATTCAGCTAATATTTAATTTTATTTTATACACACTGTTTTAATTTTAGAAAACTAAAGGACATAATAGTTAAAGCAATTTAAGACTCCCTTCTCTTCTTCTGAAAACTTAAGTAGATTGAGAATTGAATAATTTTAGATAAATACCATTTTTTTTTTCTTTTCTTTTTTTTTGAAGTCCCTTTTTCTTTTATTTTTCCAATGCAATTATACGAACTTTGAAGGAAAAAATGATAACGTGAATTGGTGTAAATATGAAAATCGGCGAGTAGGTGTTTAAAAATATACTATCACACAATCGTGTGCGCGCCTCACAGTTGCTGCAGCTGACCTTGAAGATTATCCAAGAGAAAAAGTTGCTCATGACGCATTATGATGTTAATGTTATAACACGATGCATGTGTGCACCTGCTACTAACCGAATCCAACCAGCAATTTATTCGTTATAAATGTTATAATTATTATATTAGTCTTATTTCAATTGCGATTATAATGAGTGTCGCTGAACCCGTTTGGTGTGGGGGCTCCACGAATCGCCCTGAAAATTAAATAATTACTTACTGCTTACATAAAATTATGTAGAATATAAAATAGTTTATTATATTAATTGGTTATGTTCTTTGTCAGGACGCAATAATAATTCCGATGGTACGAACATGGTGTATAATAATGCTATAAATATTGTATACTGTATCAAATTGTTTTCATTATCATATGGAATGGATTTCGTTACTATAAGACAGGTAGATATATAGTTTAATTATCGTTAAAGAGTATTTTTCCTATACCTACAATAATGATGATACGATAATACCATGGTACGCGTGTATATAAACTTAAAGAAAAAAAATATGGTCACCGTCTGTGCAACCTTTAACAATAAAATGCTGCTGTTACGGCGATTTAATTAAGCATATATCTACTACGTATAGTGTTGTGATCTAAAAAAGAGTTACGAATTTTCAAAAACTTAACCGTGCAAATCTAGTTTCCTTATACTCTCGTATTGTTATTGTCTGCATCCTTACGTCGTATTATTATTACAAAAAATATATTACATAACAATATAATATCCAGGTACTATAAGAATGATTTGATTAAATGTTTATCGAATTAAGATTTATAAAACGGATGCCAACAAAATACCGGTATACAACCATCGGCCCAGTGGTAGCCGAGTGTTGATGATACAATAATATTATAAATAATACTAAATTCTACTAGTTTTATGAAAATAAAATTTTGTTACGAAATGGACTCTCCCACGAATTCAGTTTTTAATAAAAAAATATTATAAGCACCCAGCATGTGACGAAACCATGATTTTAACAAATTTCCTATCGAAAATTTGCCACCGCTGCTGGTAGGTTGTATATTATAATATACACCACTGAGTTGGTCAGCGGTCCACGTGATAGTAATAATAATAATAATAATAATAATAATAATAATATGTGTGGAACTTTATCGTTCTGCGCGAAACTCTCGAAGAATCTTTACCGACCGTCACGCCCACCTCGTCCACACCGTAAAGGTACACCCGCGTTGCGTGTCAACGACACGTGATGCCGCCGACGACAGCTATCCGGAGTAGAAATTTGCATGCGTGACGGATGAGGTGACGAGTTACGCGAACCTGGGCCACATATGTATATAATATGGTTTCAGGGTGTGTGTAGGTATATATAATAGGTGTGTATGCATGTACGCACCGTCGTACACGTAAATCGTCATGTACCTACGAGAGTATAATAATATATAGGTACGTAGTGATGATAATAATAATAATTAGAATAATAATGATTATATAACGGAGAACGACGACGACGGCGGATTGATGTGGAGCTTGCGTGTACATACGCACGTACACTATACGCATAGTCATTGGCTTACGTGCGTGGGTGTTAGACGGGTGTTTAGCATCCCCAAGTCATAAATTAACATTCTTAGCTCAAATTTGCAATCTAAAATTATTGTTTAAGACTTATCTTTTTTTTTTTATGCGATAATGGGTTTACACTCTGGTTTTTATTGGCAACACAACTAATTCACTTATAACCATCATGATGTCGAAATAATACTCAGATGTGACACGAGTAACGCGATTTCCGAATGAATACCGTCAACGCTCTGAGGATTCCTGCAGTATTAAACTTATCGTTATGTTATCTTTTTGTAACGTTTTACCCCGATTTTGCTTTAATAATATTACATTTTATAATACATAATGTACCTATATTTTGTTTTGAAATTAAAATATTTTATGTCAAATTAGATTAGGTATGGGAGGAGAGGACCTCGGGATAAAAAGTTTTGGCACTCCTAAGGTTATTTAGACTGAATGTGTGCCTAAGCGAATAATGTGATCCCATATGTGTCGTTCTCAGCGATAATGAACTTATAGGTATAACTAAGGTAATTATCTAACTTATAATATAATATCGTCGTGTTCCGAGTGGGTCGAAAACCAACGGTTTAGACACACTTTTACGCCACTGCAGCAGCATGTGGTGTGATTTAATAATCTATGCTACCACTGCAAATTCCAGGGACGGGAACGCTTTCGATCATAAGAAAGCTACTTCGAAACTACGCATTTCTTACCGGACCATAACATAAAGTTTCTGTTACATTCCAAATTTTTTTTTTTATTTTTTAAGAAAAAAATTGGTTCTGTGTTGTTAAATAATAATAAAAATTACCATAACGCAAACGTTTCCAAGTTAAAAGTGAGACTTGCGCAATGTCAATTTTTTCTTTGTGAAACTTTTTTAAAACTGGCAAAGGAATTTGTATAAAAATTACGTGAGTAGGCAAATATAATAACATAATATCCAGTACCATAGTAATAATATACTCGGTTACACTATGAGATTGGTGAAGAAAATCCGTCGATAAACTGTACACTGGTAGACTGGTATTATTATCATATAGTTTCGATAAATACATGCAATAATATGTAAACAGATTAAAATTACAAATACAATTCGGGGGAAAAGCATAATAATCATAATATTACATAAGCCTCAACGATATCCATGTAAACGTATTTTTCACTACACCACGAGCTGCAGTGTACAATATATGCATTTATATATTATATAATAATGATATAATATTAGAAACCGAGCGAACTGATCAATACTGCCGGTGCACACAAATGAATAAATATTATGACGTTTTAATTTACTTAAGCTTTCCAAACACATGTTACCGTTAACCCGACCATGCACCCAATACTCCGAAAACATCGCTGCACAAATGCACTATACGTATATTATTTTATAATTCATATACCACAGTGTTCTATGTCCTGTTTTATGTAAATGCATTCATGTAGGTTCATTTAAATTATGCCTCATAGAAATGTTACCGACAACGTGCGTATTGTTCCTCGAGCCGGTAACACAATTGAAATATCATGCGTTTGACGTATTCTCTGTTCAAGACCAAAAATATATTATAGTTTTTCTGCTATAGTTATTCGTGATCATGTACAATATTGATATCAATCACGTCTTCAAACAAAATGTCTTTGAAAAAATTTCCGAAAAAAAGAATAGTATTTTACCGATTCACAAAAACTTAATGATATATTATGCATAGTGTTTATCGTTGGTTAGCCAAATGTAATCAATATAAATGTTTATGTTACATAATTGTACAATTCATTCGGTTTCAGATTAATATTAAGATATGTAATAATATAAAATTATAAAACAACAAATTAAATGTAGTAAAACGTGTAAAAACAGGATGGAACGCGGTGAACATTTTTTACTATTACCAATTACTACTGAAACACAATATTTTCATCAAACGATTATTTCGGTTAATAGTTATTGATTAAAATAATAAAAATTACACATTTTACGAGATTCACAAAATTAATATTTAACTTTGGGGATGTTAAAAGTTATGCTATCAGCATTCCCGCTCATATTTTTACATTTACATCATTATAATACACAAGATTAAGACTTTACCGAGACCGTAAAATACTTACTATTCCTAATTATAATTAAAGGAAGTGAGCAATATACATAGCGGAACAGATTTTCAACGAGTTATGCAACAGCCTATTTTTAACTACATAATAAGTATAATATTAATTTAACTTCGCTGTGTATCCAGTGCATAATAAAGTTATTACGAATCTACTTGAAATACACGGAGTTTGGGAATTTTAAAAAAATATTAACCTAACAATGTTTTATGTTTATTATTATTGCAAACTCTAAAATTTGGTAGTTCTTATATAATAGGTAAACGAGGTTGTTATGTTTAAATGACTTGAATAAAATGTATAATTTTGAACGCAATGCCACCAATATAAAAAATAATTTGATGATAATTATACATTAAATTCGTGTAAATTGAATAAAAAATAAAAGCCTTTGTGAATAATCAAGATGAATTATTTAAGGCATTAGTTTCATTCTCTAACGTAGGCAGGCGCATTTTTAAAAATGTATTTTCATTTGCCCGATCACAAAAAAATATCACTTTTGTAAAAAGTTGAGATCAAATAAAAACAGTTTGCTGCATATTTTAGTTTAATTCAATTACACTTGTAGCTTGGGTTATAAAACTTAAATGATTCAACATACGTATATATATGATAAATTGTACCTGCGTGTAGGTAAAATAATAATATTAGACTAGACTCAGTAACTAAAAATAATAAAGTACAATTTCCAAACCAATAACAGTCTATTAAAATCTAAATGCTATTTGAAGTTGAAACAACCACAGGTATACCCATTAAATAGGGTACCTATCCGTATATAGTTAAACTCTAAATTAAAATGGACTTATTTTTGAAACTTGGCATGAGGATGTATAATGTATATAAAACTAAATTAATAAATTAAACGCGGATCAATTTGGCAAACTGACCAACAAATTACTCAGCAAGCGTATAAGAGTATAACAGCACTTTATATATGTATACTTAAAATGTGTATAACTGCAGATGTTCCCGAATTTAGCGGCAGCTCGACGCCCAAGGGAGGCGCGCGAACACTTGTCCAGTAGGCGTGAGCTAATCTATTATATAATTTGTGTTTACTGCTATGATAATTACTATACGGATCCTGCAATATTATGTGCTCCAACTGCTATAGTAAGCGTTTTAAATGAATAAATTCATACCAATGTGCATGTTTGTCATTGATATGTAGCGACAATGAAATCACATGTTTTTAAAATTTACTTTTTCTTTACACAGCATATATTATACGGTATCAAGAGACAAACGTATTAAGTAACAAGAACTGTATGAGGTGTTTGGGTAGAGAGGAAACAATACTCTGAAAACCTCTGTTTTGTCTTGCACGCTTCTTATTACTATTATCGGTAATCATTGTTAATGTCACATCACTCGAATACGGAATATGAATTTAAATTTAATAAATAATTATAAATTATAACCATTGCGCTGTATGTAATCCGTGTCAACATAATAATATGCATATTTACATTTCGTTGAGCTTGACGAACAACAGTTTTATTGTTGAAAAATTACAATTTTCAGGTCACTAAACTTCTATAGTTCTATCACACTTACTATAAATGTCATCTATAAATTATAATTATGTCTTTGTGGTCTAAATACAACCTAATTACACGAATATTTAACATTATAAGTGACCAATTTATACACTCCAATTTACGTTCTAAAACGTACATGAATATCATCTAATCACCATATCAACCATAATGTCGATAATATTTGAATAATTTCAAAAGTGCGACAAATAAATTTTACAAAATTTTGTTAGTTTTATGACGCATATAGGTATACATAATGTATATGTATAAGTATTATACACATTATAATATAATTTTACTATTATTACGAAGTAGCCCCTAAATATTTAACTTTTTTTTGTACGTTATTGATGTTATACTTTCTATCTCCATGTATAGAAACGTTTAGAACATTACCTATTATTATATTTAATTTATAAAATCATAATCCCAAAAATTCGAAAAAAACAATATCAATTTAATTCTTACACATTTTTATAAACTTCAAGATTCTCAACTGACCAGTTTTATATTTTGTTTTATTAAAATGTACGATTAGAAATCCGACTATACTCAACACTATTATATATATATACGGTTAATTGCTTAGCTAAGAAATAGTTTATCAAATTGATGATTTATTTTTGTTCATATATTTAAATTATTTACAACTATTTAATATTTCAATACTTTGAATCAAAGCAAATGAATCGAGACAAAAACTCGACAATTCATCCTCAACTCCCGTAGGTTTGTTTTAGTGTTCAACATAAAAAGTGAAAAACATTTCATTCTATAAAAAATGTTTGGATCATAATGGACATGTTTAAACATTTGTAACATACTATTATATAAACTTGTTGGTGAATTTCCACATAAATAAAATATAAATGCCAAAGAATTTGTAAAACTATAATATATTTTCATATTTACCTATAACCGTATAGAAATAAATATTTTTAGATTTTATATACTGTAACTTAGCTGTCATGCACATTCGTTACATTTACACTAACGCACAAAGTGTTTAAAAAGTTTTCTTTATAAATGGGAATTGTATAAAATGTATCCAATTGGTTTTCAACGTTTTGAGTATAATATGTATGACGTACAAATATCACAAATACGAATATTTACATCGACAAATAAATTGGACTACAAGTGATTAATGTTAAACTCTTTAACCTAAAATCCAAATATAGTTTTCACATTATTTTTTTTTCTTGTTCATTATTTAAATAATCATAAATTTAAAAACCTCTCTATTTAAGAATATACCTTAATAAATTATTCAACAAAAATACATAATGTAATGTTTAGTATTAAAACAATTGAAAAAGAGTTATCTGAATTTGTATTAAATCAGTTGTTTTATGTTTTTCAACTAACTTCAATAAAGTGTGTATACATTTTTCAATTTATTACTTTGATATATTTCTTCAACTTAAGCGCACAAAACTATTAAAGATTATTCGAAGTATGTTAAAAATTGAGAATTTCAGGATGATTTAACAAATGCAATAACTTTTGTTCTATTCATTATTTTTACTTTTTTTCGATAGATTATATTGTACTACATCGCATAAATGTATCAAACAATTCTTTTTATTTTCGAGACCCAAGTTCTCAAATTTTAAATTTTATTCTACTTTTATAAAAAAAAAATCAAAATAGCCATTTTGTGACACGGATTTTTAGAAAAATATTGATACTGAACAATAATGGATACAATAGTTGTTTTACAAAAGAGATATTTTGGATTTTTTTTTAATGATAAAATAAAAAAATAAAATCGTAGATTTTCTAATTTTAGTCTCGAAAGAAAAAAAAATATCTTAATATAATTTTGTTGTAACGCAATAGTAAAATAAATTTAAAAAAAAAAATTAAAATAATGAACAGAACAAAAGCTTTATATTCGTCGAGAATCATCCTGAAATACTCTGTATAGTATATATTCCGTGCGGTTATTAAAGGAACGCATAGATCGGTGTATGCATATAAATAACGGGCAGCCGAAAATGAATTGAAACTTTCGGTATTAACTTTCTCCTTTGGATATTTTACACGTATAATAATATAGTAGCGTGTGAAAAAAATAACTTATAAAGTTGAGCGATTTTGTTTTCTACACAAGACTCAGGGTTTTATATCCCGATGTTTCTTACCCATCAAATTATTTTCACTTTTCCCGGGGGTTGAGTCGTGTATTCATATATTATCATATATGTATATAGAAAGAAATACGTGGAAGTTTTTATTTGTTCAATAATATTTCGCGTGTACCCGTGGGATCGTATTGGAATATTCCTGGGCACAAACATTATAGTGTGTCCCGGAATACGGTCTCGGAGGTCCGCACGCAAACGAATACGAATGATTAGCATTGGGAAAATACACGAACCCTTATACGACCCAAATACATAGAAAAATTAAAAAATAAAAATATAAAATCTCTGTCACAATAATTCACGTGTCGGAAAATATCCGGTCCGGGGATGAATGAATATGAAGTTCGACTTTATAACGCCAATCAAATGCGAACGTGTTGACCGGACGTTATTCGTGTGATACTGTTGCAGCGGTATAGTGCTGTACAATAATATATTAAATATAATATACTATTGCAGCGTCCAACGGCTAGTACTGTTTCGAAAGTCACAAAACCAAAATAACTTAACAGCTTTTTTAAAAAATAATATCTATCCATCCAATCGATATACGTAACTGTATATGCCTGTTTGCGGTCGTGGTATTTGAATTCGGTTATCATTCGCTGAACCATTCGCTAATCATCCCGAAAGCCACTCAAACGATTTCGATATGGTAATAATATATTATACCAGTTTTCAGTCAGAATTTTAACAACATAATATTATTGACGAATATATGTGGAACTGTACGTAACAATATACATTATTTTACATTGGATTGAATTAAATATACATACAACAATGAGCACCAGGTATAATGTCGTTAATCATTGTTGTTGTTACAAAGTGTGCACACTGCACATACATCATATACGAGTTAGTAATTAAGATTCGTACCAAAATCGATACGTCTATGAGATTATGTATTCTAAATACGATTGAAAATAGAACAATTCGAATTTATACTATATATAGTCTGCTTTGCCGGCTATAGTTCCACGATAATAATAAATTATACTCATTCGTATTAATTTCACAAGTAATAACTGATAACACGTTACTATGATTTATACGATAATAAAACTATCACAACATGTCAACAGTTGATCCATTTTTAAGTAATAAGACGAAAAAATAATCGACTATCATGAGTTATAAAATTAAGTTCCAACCATCCTCAAGTACTCTAAATTATATAAAAAATAAAAACTTATTAGTCTGTGTATATTATTAAGCACATGCACTTGTACTATTCTTATACACGTATACACATTTTAATAGTTCAGGATTATGGTTATCTTATGGTTAGTCATATATACTAGTTTTAGTTTACCATCGAAAAATAGTGTGTATTATAATATTATAAAGTATACACTATTTCCAAGTAATTTTCAGTTTTACACTCATACAGAAATATACTAAGAAAACACAAAGATAACTTTGCGAAGACCACATACACAATACATGTTCAATTCTTGATAATATGATACTTTGCTCTATTTTATATTTGACCTTCACTACAGATTTCATAAGTTGTAACACTATAAAAAAAAAATCTTTGTTGATACAATAAGTACACTTTTATCTTCACTCTATCTCTCAATATTAAACTGTTCTAAAAAAGAAGTTTACCTTTTAATTTTTATTAATGAAAAAGGAAATTTAAAACAAAACTTCTGCTGTACAATCATTAATCAACAGGGTATAAGCTGTACCATTTGAAAAACAAATACCATTAAAAATACGAGTAGGTACATTGTACGAAAAAAAAAATTCTTCCTGGATGTTACAGTTTATACTAATGGATTTATACTCATATTATAAATAATTTATATCCGTTTATCGTTTTGAAAAATAATCTAAATTTATGAGTCTTGATAGAATTTAATAGCTTACAAATATTATACGCTTTAGATAGTGCACATACATTTTTTGAATTATCATAATAATTGTTGTGCATCCAAGTTAGATAGCTAATGCCTACCGAGTACACAATTTAAAATTTAACACCTGATTGCATATTTTATTTTATAAAACATATAACTTGTTTAAATGCAACACTTGTTTGAATTTTGAATAAACATATTTTTATTTATTTGAAAATAGTGTATTCACCTAGTAGGTACTTAATGCAATGCATTCAAAGGAGAGTAAAATAAATATATATACGATATACCACAATAATACACAGAAAAATATAAATCTATGGTAGTTAATGATTACTTCGAAGAAATTTTAATAAGTAACTTGGAATGTATACATCTAAGATAAATTAATAAATTAAAATAATCCAAAACGGTGAAGATCGTTGTACTGAAGATGAAAGACATGATTTCCTGGAGATATTTTAAACATGAATGAACTAATCACATGTTTAAATTTCGATATTTGAATTCCATATAATGTTATAAATCGAAAATTCCAAAACAAATATCTAAATTATTTAAAACTCCATAAGTAGTTCAATATTCAAACACAAATGTATATGGTTCACTTTTTAAAATATACTTATTATAAATAATATAAAATTTATAGACCTACCTGTTCATAATAAAAAAACCATACCTATATAAAATAGTTATTATAATATAATGTTAAAATTTAAAATTTAAAAAAAAACATTTTACCTTAAGTAAATACCTTTAATAACCAGTAATACAGTAATTTTTTTAAGCAATAAAAGTCATCTACGTATAAAAATAAATGGTTGCTTAAGCTAAATCGATTTTGTACTTTATAAAAATACAAAAAGAATTTTAACCAAAAATATAAAATACAAGAAATGTAAAATAAAATTTGGTCTATGAAATAATTTTCGTTTAGACCATAATATAAATTTCAAACTTTCTAGGTCGATTGAGCATACACTCAGTATGAACATACAATAATCAAATAACTAACTTTATACACACTTCCAAAAGCCAGTATTATTGGTAAAAATTATTAATTCAGATGAAATGGAATAGATAATATATAATTATATAATATTTTTAATACTACTTGGGTGAACCTCAGTATTTATATATTTTTAGATCAAATACTGAAACATATATTCACCATTTGAAAATCTTAAAAACTTATTATGTACTTGATATTATAATCAAGTTTAAAAAAAAGTCTGAACCTAATAAAATATTACCTACGTCTTGCATATAAAATTTGTTTTCAACTTTCTGCATGTATGTTATCTTAATGACGTGTAGACGTATAACCATATGACATTATTGCCCTAAAAGTAGTACTTAATCAAGTAAAATACGACGCAAATATATGAAACACCATTATAATGTAAAGTAAACATTTTAACTTGAGTTCAGCATTTTATACATCAAGGAAGCTTTAACCCTTACATTTATCGTAGGTATCACATCCAAATATTATTATGATAACAATAGTGTTCAGAAAAAAATAATCTCCGGATAGACTAAACAGTATTAAATGTTTATTTCATTTTCATGTGATTCCAACGAAAATATTAGTGTTTACAAACTTCCTTAAGATTCTAAAGACTATAATACTATAAAAACTACATGTTAAATCGATTATTAATCGATGGGTGACTATTGGATCTGAAGTTTAATCGAAAAAAATGTCAATAAAGTTCTATATACATTTTTAATCAATTTCGTAGAAAAGAGATTTAAATTTTGAAGAAAAACAATCACTCTTGTAAAACTTGTTTACACATACACACGTATTTTTGATGACTAAACTAATAATGTGCAGTTACGTACGGTTGACAAAACATGTCGTACAAACCGTTGCATAATAACTTGACAAACGGATGGCAGCTGCAGTAGGAGTCCAATGCATTGGTTAAAATCACCGGTGACAACAACGTGTAGCATAATATTATGGTTCAAAGCGAAATACCACATTAGGTAGAAAATCGTTTTACTAAAATTAATGATATAGAAGTCGATAAAAATTCGATTCCGGCATTTTGACGCAGTCGACGTCATCGCATATCAGTTTTTGACTGATTGCCGTTTTATTATCTTGGGGTGTCTTACAACTGCGAGTTGTGTATTATATTTATATTTCGCGAACCGTTGCGCTTCGAACAGGACCAAAAGTGCAATGTTACATTTCGCTCGTCGTCCCGTTCGGTTCGTCAAAATAACAATATTATGTTATGCAAACGAACAGGTACATAATAATATACCAAATTACGTACGTGGCACGTACATTCCAACACGCCAATAGGATTAGGGGAAAGCAAAAACACGCAGACTTTGTCGTACATAATACAATATAATATAATATAATAAATAATAATGTACGTAAATAATATCATTAGACGACTAACTCGACAAAACAAAATATGAAATCCATCAAATTAATAATATTATATCATATATTATTATTATCATAAAGATGTATTATTACAGTGTTACATATACAAACGACGGTTCGTGCAATGTTCAATTCGTATTGTTACAAAAAAAATATAAATCGAAAACGGATTATGAGAAAAAAAAAACAACAACAAAGAATAAACCACCCCCCACCCCCCCGTTCTCTGTAAAAAGTGCAAATGGCCAATGAGGAGGAAAAAATAAAAATCTTTGATTCACTGGGCCATTAAGCGACTTAGGATGTCCGCGTACGCCCTGTCGACCGACGTGGCGAACCGCAACACGTTCACGTGGTCGTCCGCCGTGGTGCTCCTGACGCCGTTGTTGACGTAGCTGGTGTTCGTGCTGTTGTTGACCGGACCGTTGTTGACCGTGCCCACGCTGACGATGCCACCCTCAGCGTTCGTCCTGCTCAATGATCCCTCGTTGACCGTGCCCCGGTTGACGTTGTACACATTCATGCGGCCGTTATTCGGGTACCCTTCGTCCGCCGTGCCCGTCTTCTGCACCGCGGCCACGTCGTTCGGGCCCACGGCGTCCACACTGGAGCTGCGGCGGCGGCGGCCCGCACTCGTTTTCCCGTTCCGTCCATTGTACCGCGGTTCGTTGACGGCCTTTGTACCGCTTTCACCGTTCGAGAAAATGAACCCAAGGTCCGGCGCACCACCGTCGTCCGGCCTGCCGTACCGCGGCAGACCTGCGGAACTTTTTCCTGTCTCTTCCGGTTCTTTAGTCGTGTCATTACCATGGCCACCGTCTGTGGTGCCCTTCTCTGCTTGGCCACCACCGCGTTTACCGTCACCACTGGCGTGGACGGTCGCGTTGTTCACGGTTCCGTAGTTCCAATCGTAGTTGTTTATAGTTCCAAAGTTTTGTCGGCCCGTGTTCACGTTCGTGGTCGTGTCCTGACCGGCGTTGCCTGTGCTCTCCCCATCCGGGTCCCTGGTGCTGGTGGTTCCGCCGTTGCCCTCCGGGCCCTCAGCGCCGCTATTCCCTTTCGGGCCTGTAACACCGTTCGCGCCCGGACCAGAAGCACCCTCAACACCCGCACCTGTTTTGGCCCGCGGTGGTAGGCACAGCTCCCAGTTGTCCTCCACGATGGCCGTCACCGAACTGCTCACCTTTTCCGCGTCGTCCGTCTCCGTCACCTCTTCGTAACGGTACACGTCCTCGTGGTACTCGGTCGTGTAATTAGTTATGACTTTGGTGATCTTGACGATGGCCATGCGCACCGCCGTCACCTTGGTGCCCGCCTCAGTGAATCCGGTGACAGACTTCAGGACCATCAGCTGGTCGACGGCCACGCACTTGAGCGCGTCGTGGTACGCTCGCTTCAGCTTCGACAAGTCCTGATCCGACAGTTCCTCCGGGGACTTGTCCTCCTGTCCGACCAGTTCGGGTCCAGTCTTGATGGTCAGCGACCGTCTCCTCACATCGGTCCAAATTATCGAGCCCCTTATTGCCTTGACAAACTTCATGTTTGACGACCGGTCGTCGCCTCCGCCGACCGCCGCCGGACCGTGCGGCTCGACCATTTCCACGGCTGTCACCACCGCTTGCTTCACGGCGCTCTGGAAGTTCGTGACTTCGTGCTGAACTTCCTGTGGCGCGTACTGGCCGAACACCGTCCACAGCATCATGGCCGAAGAAGCGATTGCGAGTGCGTACATTAGCCACATACTCGTAGTTCGGCGGTTGAAATCGAAAATCAAAAGGTTTGAACGATCGATGGACTATACGAGTTACAATAATATAATGCACCTGCTGCTCGGTGAATAGGAAAATATGCAATGAATAGCGGATGTGCCCCGAAGCGTTTTCGTAAAGAACCGTGTTCTGTTGAATGTGCGCTGTGTAAACTTTCGTCGAAGTTTATAGTTTACCCAGTTGTTCTCGGGACTGTGCCATCGGGTCCCGTGTGTTTCGTTCAAATCAATGCAGTATAGATCCAAAGGAATATATTAACATAATCACAATAAATTTAAAACCATAATCTCGCTGCTACTATTTAATCGTTTTCCCGATTAAATCTTAAATCATTCTTTGTACCTAACACAACGGGCGAATCGGTTTTTTTTAAACGAATGTATTCGTTCGATGCAGTCAGCACTGCTGCCGCCACGGTTATTGGCACACATACTATAAATCAAACGCCTGGTTTAACCGGAATCGTGTTTGTCTAAACTTTTTCAATATAAATCCTAGAGTTCTTAAGTTTTAAACCGCGTAGGTATTTTTAAGTAGGTCAAAATAATATTTGATTTACCTCGTAATCGAGTATCAATAATTACTGTTTCGTCGCTCGTTCCGTTGCTACTCTGATAGACTCGTACGCAGTATATTAATTAATTTTTTTATGCATATTACCACATTTAAGTATTTTTGGAGTAATAAAGCGTACTTGAGTTTTCTTTTGGTAATATTTATTCATAAGAACACATTTTATAGCTTTCATAACTAAATTCATTTTTATTATTATAGTTAATAGACATTGGCCGCTTCTTAGTAAAAAAAAATAAGTAATCTTTCTAACCTTAAAAATAAAACTATATTTACCAAAACTTATCTATATTAATGAAAATAAATGATAAAAAACCATAAAGTTAGAAGAAATTTCAACTTAAAGTAAATACAAATTTGGGATCTAGATAAAAAAAAAACTTTGAAAGCAATAGGATTATATGTTAAATTTTTATTTTTAGAAATAAATATTTTAAAAAAATTGACCTAGGACCTAGATCAATTAAGTAAGTTATACTTGATGTTAAACGAAAGAGTGCATCGTTTTTAAACAGTTACAAATTGAATAGATTTAAATAGCATAGAAAAAAAATGATGGAAAGTGACAGAAATAATTTTAAACGGTTTCCTCGTTACCCTAGATTGGAAGTGAACATTTTTGTATTGTCATTTAATTGAAAAGGTCATAGAATGGATTTAGTTCGAATATTTAAAGTGGTAATTGCATTATCGTGAATATAATAATGTCATCGGTAGAAAATGGATTCAAATGCAAGACGCAAAAACTGGCTGCTCTATAGTTTAAAACATTAATGCATTTCATATGATTTTAAAATGAAACTTGCAATGTACATTTTATGTCACAGGCATACATTTGAATGGCACTTTTTGTAAATCATAGAAATAGTAAAACGTAGAGAATACAATTAAAAAAAAAAAAGGTAGTCGATGCAAGATCAAATTGGCTAAGATACAATACTCGTCGAAAATATTGATTAATATTTTTTTTGTCCAACGTCATAATTAAATAAAAGTTCAAACAAAAACCATCGTACGCATTTAAATTGTTGGGCAATAAATGTTCAAAACATTTTTTATACGAAAGAGAAGATGAAAGGTTTATTATAGTATAGTTCATTCAATACGTTGCGGAATTTTGGTTGAATTACAAGTAGTATACAATCGTTTTAAAGCATTTAAATAAGTTTTTTTGGCATCACAGAGAGAACCATGGTTGAAACAGATTACATGACCACTGCGAGTAATAATAACTACGAGGATTTGTAATTATTGTTCAATTGAGGAGAAATCTTCTAATACTAGTGCGGTCGTTTAAGGATAAGCAACGTATTGTACCGCTGTTACCGCGGCTTATTTATAAATGTATACAATACATATAAGCAGTTTTTATAGGAGTTAGAACACAATCGGGTATTAAATATCGAAAGTGTTTTGTTATATTGTACTTAGTAACTGCAACGTATTATCAATTAGCTACTTTAGAACGGGAGAAACTGCTATGGGATTATCATTAGATTTATTTCGACCGCTTATACGTCTGTAACCGTGATTACGATTCACCTAAACATAATAATATAATAGAATATTATTTTCTTTCCTATTTTAAACCGTTTTGGCTTACCGCCACTGCACCGCCTATTAATCATGACAAGTAATAAATATTATTGACAAAACAAATAATACGTAACAATTGACATAAGTTAATATAAATATACAAAAATGTGCGTCACTGAAATCACTCGCTCGTGTTAGAAACCCATTGAGAACCTCTCAATTCCCAATGAAAAATATGAAATATTTTGCCGTAATTGTAACTGCCAATAGGTATATTACACACGGTTGCAGATTAATGCACAAAATTATCAAATCTCCTACGAACTGCAGAATACAATATGGTCACTAGTACTTCAATAAAGCAGCAGTGTGTTACTATGATGACATAATGAAACAATCAAAACAACATTTTTTTTTTTTTTTCTTAAGATATTCAGCCATGTATTCAGTAATAACATAATATTGTGTATGATCTCGAAAAGTAGATCATTTTAATCAGTTTTATTGAATAATCCATAAGTTCAACATTTTCGCAGTTTATCGGTGTTTTTTTATTGCACTGTAATACTGTATATACTTGTACCTTGAACGTACCGTTTTCAACGAAATATTTTACTTAATATAACTTTGCATTTATATTACCGGAGGGGAAAAAAAAGAGTAGTACTGTATAACTGTAGAACCAATAACTCACTTTGCTCAAATCAAAATAAAGTGAGACGTAGTAAACTATATTCGTTATTAGAAAATATAAGATCAAATATAACTACAGAAATTACTCGAGAAAGAAAATAAAAATTCTGCCGTTGTATGTTTACCGGATGGCTAAAAGTTTTATCATTGAATTGGAAAAAAAAAACAAAATAAATACATTTATTATATATACATATTTATATTTATACTAGTGTAGAATTTCAAATCTCAATTCCAAGATTTAACAGGGTATCGACGGTCACCCTACTAATAATTAAAAACTATAGAAAATTATCTAAAATTTCAAATTTATGACATAAAAAACTATAAATTTCTTAAAAATCTGAAATAAATTTAACACGTGTATTCATGGAATATTTATTTTTGAAAAATGAATAGAATTTTAGTTTCGGAAAAAAGTTCAAATATTCCTCGACATTCTCGGTAATAGTTATGCTTAGGTATTAATAATTAATATAATATTATTTATTATTTTATTTTTATTTTTTTTGTTTATTATGAAATATAAATCTACATCAACAATAATTATTTACCGTGTTCGAATTCGTATCTAATGCGTGCACTCTTTTTACTAGTAGACGGTTTTAACATCACTAAATAAACTTAACGATACACGGGTTAATAACACCTTCTAAAGAATCGTATCGAATGTTTTGCACAGTTTTGTTAGCAATAAGAAGAAAATAAAACTTTACAAACCTCCCATTCGTGATGTAAAAATATTAATAATAATTTCTTGCACTCCGCATTATATATCATATTGTAATACAAATAAACATCGGATTTATATAGAGATTAGACCCGAAAAAATCACAGTTAAAATGCTGAAATATGCTAAAGTGTTTGCATTTTTCATTTTTGAAGCATTCGGAATCATAACATATTATTCTATTATCCTGATCCACACGATCTTGCTCAGTGGGACCCATTGTACATTTTAATATATATTATATTTTTGTAATGCGATGCGACTATTAATGATTAAGAATAATATTATTATTAAATTATTATTTATATTTAACCTTTTATTTTTCTTTTTTCCAGTGCTCATATGATACTTTGAACTTAATTTTTATTACGATTTCTATTTCATTTCAATTCACATAAATATAAATCATACAACAGCATACGCATCGCATAAAATATATAATCTGCGGATGATATCGTCAGAGAATCGCACCAACCCGATGAAATAAAAACCATATAATTATAATAATGTGATTTTTTATTTATTTATTTATTTTTTTCTTATTAGAATAAGCCTCGGCAATGTTGGCCATTTGATATAATAATGTGATTTTATTAACGTATAAAACTAAAAACCGGAACAGTAGGCGGCAGTTTGGTGGGAGGGGGAGGGTGTTATAGATGAATAATTTCACAAAACAATAATATTATCATAACTAACTGATGGGATGGATTATGAGACAACGGAGGAGAGAATAACATGTTAAAACGTATATTATATATTTTATCGCTGCACCATATGGGCCAGAGCTTGGGTACAACGTGGTGCGGCTGCTCGATTCAGTCGGAGACGTCGATGCCGTTCTTGACGAAACCCTTGAGCACGTCGACGTACATGTCCCCCACGGTGCTCGCGTACTTATTCAGGTCGACGTCACGCATCTGCTCGACGGTACCGTTGTTGGTGTTGCTGCTGACCGTGCCGTAGTTGACCGGCCCGGTGTTGACCGTGCCCACGTTGATGATGCCGTTCCTTGCGTCCACGTTGTCAAACACGCCCTTGTTGATCGTGCCATTGTTTCGGTTGTACATGACCATTTTTCCGTTGTTGAGTTGGCCTTCGCCCACAAAGCCTTTCTTTGCGCCCGCGTCGTTGTCATCGGACTTTTCGTGCCGGCCGTGTTGCGACGACGGTTTTCCCCGTGCAGCCGTATAGTCGTCCGACCGATTAGCCGTGACGTCGTCCGACTGATTGGCCGTCGCGTCGTCCGAACAATTAGCCGTGTCGTCGCCGAGAGTCAACTTAACGTCACTGTCACCCGTGTTGACGGTCGCATTGTTCACGGTACCGTAGTTGATGTGATAGTTGTTGATCGTACCGTAGTTTTGGTTGCCAGAGTTCAAGTTCGTGATCGTCTCGTTTCCACCACTACTGCTGGTGCTGTCGTCGGCCACTTCTTGTTTTTCGTTTTCCGGGACGACGACTCGCATTTTTTTTTCCAGGGTTGCGTCTTTCGCTCCGTCTTCCGCTTCGTCTTCCGCTCCGTCTTCCACTTTGTCTTCCGCTCCGTCTTCCGCTCCGTCATCACTGTAAGTACGCGACTCGCTGTGTTCGGCCTGGACGATCGTGTACGTGCTGCCGTTACCGTCCGGGATCTGGCACAGTTGCCGGTTGTCCTCGACAATAGCCGTCACCGAACTGTTCGCCTTGGTCGCGTCGTCCGACTCCGTCACCGCTTCGTACCGGTACGTGTCGCTGTGGTACTCGGTCGTGTAATTGGTGATGACCGCCGTGATCCGGATGACGGCCATGCGCACCGATTCGTCGCTGCTCCACGCGGACCCGGTGACCGATTTGCGCAGCACCATCAGCTGGTCGACGGCCACGCACTTGAGCCCATCGTGGCACGCCCGCCTCAGCGTGGACAGGTCACGGTCGGACAGGCCTGCCGGCGGCCTGTCCACGATCTCGTCCAGCTGCGGTTCGGTGGTGATGGTCAGCGACCGTTTCCTCACCTCGGTCCAGATACTCGAGTTCTGCACCGCCATCACGTAGCTCAGGTTCGACGAACGGTCGTCGTCGTCGTCATCGGCCGTACGGACACCCATCACCGCGGTGGTCGTCTTTTCCGCCGTTCGCACGTCCGAGTCCTCGTAATCGACCACCGTGGACGACGACAGGGGCGAACGACCCAGAACCGTGGACGCCATCAGGGACGTTGCCAATAGGGCCAACGCGAACGACATGACGTGACGGTTGACAAGATAAATATACGAAAAAACGTTGAAAATCATAAACTTCAGCGGTGTGCGCTCGATGTTGGGTTTTCGACGACTTGCGCGAATGTATTGAGACGATGCCTCGCAGTTCTGTTTGCAACGTGTATTTTTAGGCCACGTTTACTGAATAAACACACAAAGTGCTGTATGCACAGTTGTTCTCGGCGCTTGTAAGTAATAGTGTGTGTACACCGCCGCCGATAAATCACGGATTTCCGATAGAAACCGCACGTAATAAGAAAGAAAGAAAAAAAAATATAATACATTTTTTCGTAAAATATATTTTCGATTTTCGCTCAAGGAGAACATTATGAATCTGGTTAAATTCTTAGATTTGCGATGCGTTGAAAAAAATATATACGTTCTGTAAACTTCTTTACAAAGCAATTAATATTTTAAGTAGAAAACGTCTTTTCTATTTCCAGCACATTGTTTTGTAAGTGAATTAACGTCCACGGCAGACGAAATGTGTTTGAAATGTTTTCTCTTTATCGTGCACGATAGACGACCAATACTGTTCGTGTAGGTACCTGCTGAATGTGATTAGGACCAAAGTCGGAACTCGTATTGAACACGTTCAAAATACAAACACGTGTTTTGCCGCATATTACCTATTTATATCAGCCACGATGGCGGACGAAGGGATCGCGGAAGTTTTGGGTCTATGTACGGAAGTTTGTTCGGCGTGCACCAATATTGTTTTGAAGTCAGGTGGTCAACGGGGACTGTCTTTGGGCGTGTTCGCAAAACAAACTATCCAAAACTATGCGTGCAACAAGAGTAAAAGATATTGGTCCGGGTTCGACTGTATTTGCGTTAACTGTACGTACGTATCTGACAGCGCACAGTTAAGATTAAACATTACGGGAAATCACTGGTGATTATAAAATACATACGAGCACCTGCACACCACGAATTGTATTACAAGGTCCGGGAAGCGTATTTTGCATATGAGGTTATATTCAGAATCGCCTTTTTACCATTGGTCTATTTGAATTCGCGTCTTTTTTCTCTCCACATAATTTCTTATCAATGGCCTCCATCGCAGCCACGCGAGCTCACTGCGGAACTTAAATAAAAAAAATCCCCCGATTTGTTATGAAAAACCACGTCGGATAAGTAACAGGGCGTCCGCACGCAATCAGTACATTTCCGGACTTGATGCTCCGGATATGCTCTATTTTCTACCTATAACTATGATAAAAGAAAAATCATGTAACCCTATTTTACAATGCATAATCACAAGTTTTGATAATAATGAAAATAAAAGTGCAAAAATAATTTTTGGGAAAAAACGATTAGATATCGGTATGACGATCTTCGGGTACATATGATCAAACCAATCAGCCATAACATTTAATGTTCAAAAATTGTTTAATGTGTCTATATATCAATAAACGACCAATTTCAGTCGCTATAACATCGAAGCTAAGCCCTAGCTCCAACTTTGGTGTTCACCATCATTTTTAATACCTGAAAGTACAGCATATTCAAAAAAGAAAATCGCAAAAAAAAGGGTGTCTGGTAAAGTAGGAAAATACCTAAATTATTTTAATTATATTAGATTAAATATATTTAATCCATGGTAATATATGAGAAAATATGCGGAAAGAAAAATGCATGAATTCAAATAGATCAATGGTAGGAAGGCGGTTCTGAATGTACCCTCATTTGCAAAATACGCGTCCGGGAACGGCCGAGTAGTATTCAATCGACGGCGGCTCATGTGCGTTACACACGTATACCGCGGGTACGTACAACGCGCGATGCCGGTTGTGCGGAATAATCGCAAATAAGACGCGAGAAGATGGCGTTCGTTTAAACTTTAAAGTGTACGGAACGCTAAAGGTCTTACGACTTACGCACCGATGTGCGTGCAGCGAGTACATGCACCGATCACATTTCCAGCCATCTCTACACGAGCCTCGTTCTCTCTTATTTATTTCGTGTTCTCCGTCCGTTTTGCCTGATTGAGTATCGCAAATAAAAGTTTGCGGTAAATGTAGTTCAAAACATTTTCAATGCCGGTCAGTGTTTATATAGCGAAATATCGAGGGATGCGATTACCAAGAAATGCTCTTGGGGTCATCGTCGATGCTGTTTAACGCGTTTTTGTGCTTAAAGTACCAGCTCCGGGTTTCCCATGTGGTTTCTATAATTTTATCAAAGGTAATTTCCAATAAACAATAAGGAAGGAATACGCGGTTAAAAAACGAGAAACGGTGCGAGATATCTTCTTGAGGTTTTCGGTATTTTTCCGAATACGATGATAAATTCATAATAAAACGCATACTCGCATACCTTATGTTATAATTTATAACCATTGATTATAAATATTTATAATGAAACGTATTATGTAACGGATTTACGTTAGTCCAATCGAACTTAATTTTAGCAAGTTACTAATTTCTTTTGTCATAATCGTGGTCCTAATTATCTCCAAAATAACCTGTCAAGTGAAAAAGTTAAAATTGCGTAAGAATAAAATCTTATCTCAAACGGAAATCTCGTTTTATGCTATCCTGGCAATTACCAATAATTATTTTTACCAAACTTAAAAGTTACCTTTCATTACTTTACATCATTATTCAATTAATATTGATTTTAATTTAATCTAATAACATACCGTTGACAAGGCCGGATTTAAGTCACGAAAAGCAGATATGCAATTTAAACTTTGTAAGCCTATAAAACAAAAGTGGATGAAATACCAACAATCAAATAAACTATAAATCGTGATAACCTATAATAAATTTAAAACACATTAAGGAAAAATAACAATATTATTTAAATTTCTTGTTTAAATATTTGTTATAAAAGACACGGTCCACTAACACAGGCTTATATGGAAACTTTAGTACCACATTCAAAACGTTATTTTGTAACGTGAACTAATAATATATTAAATAATATAAGCAAAAATGAGATTATTTGATCAATTATTTGAATCAAAACAATTCAAAAACATTATTTTTTCTATCAACAGTTAATACGAATTATGCACCTAGATCATGGGACGCAGTTTTAATAGAAAAAAGATACATTTGTGGTGTGTCTGTGGATACGTTTGGGTACTATTAACGCGTACTAGTATACACAACGTAGGTATTAGACATGCGCACTCGCGTCTCGTCTCGTGCTTGTGAGTACAAAATTGACTGTGAGAAGTTGTGCAATACTTGTTAAAACCAACCTACCAGGGGCCCATGGTACGCGAATTGGTAGACCATTCTACTTGTGCGTATTATTTTGATAGTATTTCCATGTCCTTCAACAACGACTGTTATAGACGTACGCAAATCCTCGACTGTACGGACGAATGATTTCAAACAACCATATAGATCGTTGATTTGTTTGGAATTTTTTAATATTCAAGCCATTAGCGAATTTTCATAGTTATGTATTTACCGATTGATATAAAAATCGGCAAAATTCGCCTTGGCCACAGCGTATACAATTAATTATTATATATTATAATGTACCGATGATCTGGTAACAACGCGACTACCATAATGAGTGCATTGCAAAAAACAAACGAAATATTTCAAATTATAAGCATTTGTCATTTTTCTGTTGAATCGAAATAAAACCCTGAAAAGGTTTTAAAAAAGACCATCAAGTTTGTCTCGAGTATAATATGATATTAATATCTCAATCATCTCAATAGAATTATGGAACTTGTATTCAAAATTAGAACGATGTCTGCTAGACATGGCAAACGCTCTTGACGGTGAAATCACCACCACCCCTGCGCAAGCATGATCCCATCTATGCGAATCTTGCCCGGAGCTAGCAATATTATAATATTACCTAATTACCTACCTACATTATATCAACACGACTGATTGATTGATGTGAAACTAATGTTATTTTTATAATATTTTTAGCCAACGAGAAACCACCCACCCATTTTCCACAATGCTTTTCAAAAGGTGTATCAACGGCGTATATTTGAATTACGAGTTAGCTGCCACTAGCTATTATGACAATAATGTATTAATATGCAGTGACACTTCGTATTACACGAAACACGACTACAGTAGAAACGAACTTTATGGTCCGCACGTATACTGGTGGTTTCCCCTTAAACGCGTACGCTATCGTAATATTATTTGAGCAAAATAGAATAATAATTTCATGGTGGCTCGGTAAAATTACATTGTTTTTTGTTATTTGTTATTTTTATTTTTTAATATTACGACCCAAATTTCCCGTGTTAGTTTCGGCGCTCATGTTCGGAGAGTATTACACGATGACTCACACAATACGTGAACATTGATGATAAATAACGCGTCATTAAATTTTACATTCAAACTTGAGTAAGTCCGATATGGGTATCTTTGATGATGTATAATTAAACTTGAATTGGTCCATTCGATCGCGTAGCATTCAAATGATACAGCGTTCGAGTTATACCTACTGCATATTGTAATATAATAATAATAATAATGATAATATGTTCTGTTGTACAATGTAATTAATTTAATGGTATATACAAGTACTGCAGTGAGCGGAAGAACAGCGATTAATATGTTAGGATTTATAAATATACGTTCGACATTATAAGTAGGTAGATACTAGATATTAAGCACATACGAGTTGAAAGGTGTCCAGGTCGCAGACATTAACACCGCAAAGACCTGCGGTGATTCGTTTTAAACTACCGGCTGCGTGCAGATGATACGAATAAGGAAATACGCGTACATATAATACCGGAGCCGAGTTCACATGCACGCTGTACGTGCCCTTTTATAAATATCAAGTTCACGAACAGTAAGTTGTCCATATACCAACTCATCATTGCCTACTTTGTTGTAGAATGAAACATGTACTCGATTCCGGCGCAGATGATGATAATCGACCATGTTTATTCCTATTACGTTTCCTATATATACCTACACCCTTTATATGTTGCAGCAATGATATTATAAATGTCTCTCAGCTCTCTCTCTGTTTTTTCTAGTACAAGTTTTTCCAAAAAGTTCTCCAAAATCTACATCGGTTACAGTTCAACAAACATCAGCTCTGTCCAACCGTATTCCGTGTTCCTGTTACGATCGCAAACGTTTGCATGTTTTAATGATCGAAACATATTATATATTCACGCCACACTCATTTACAACAATAACGCCAATAATGATATACTATTATTGGTATACCATCTATAGTTTTTAAAGTACTACAGTAATTCGAATCGTCGGAAATAATCAAAAGTTGAACCCATCGGAAGCATATTTACTATTCCTGATTATTCGAACGCGTAACGTTTCAATGCGTATCATAGCATAGATGATTTAATCTACTGTTTGTTCATCTCGAGCTCACTGGAACACAAGGTAAAATTTACTTGGAACCTATTTTCGTCTACTTGAAACGAATTACACTGATCAAACAATGTAGTTGAGTGTAATTTAAAATCTTGTAAGTTATATAACGCCTAGTGTGTACACATTATACATTCAAATTTGTACGTGAACATAATAAACTATCAAGTAACTGTGCAGTAATTATCATTAGCATATGAATCAGTCATCCATGCATCTATGAGTATTCGTATTTAGTATATTAATGTTTTTTCTATTTTTAACTGTTTTCAATTATATTGGTTGGTAAACTTACGCTTGCAACGACATTTTGGCGTTCCATTCGTTCGAACTATTACACGTGAATCCTAGCTGTGGACAGAAAATATAATTGAATTACTTCAACTTACTATACTCGTGGCCTGCAGAGCAGAAAAACAATACAATAGTTATAATAGAGATTTCCTCGGGTTGCGATAATACGAATCCAGCAGTGCATCGCATTTTTTTGTATTTTCCTTTCTTGACTTTGGACAAAATAATGGTATAATAATAACAAATATACCTATTGAATATAAAACCTGAAAACTCACATAAAACACATATTGACTGAGAAATATTATTATAGTTATATAAATTATAATCTCTTCAATTGCGGTTCTTTTTTATATAATATATTATTTCACATTACGTACTTTAAAAAATCGTCGTTTTACGATTTGTATGACGACTACAAATTACAATTTATACATAATAACGTATATAATAACACAATGCAAGTGTTTATTTAGTATTTTTTTCTATTACAGACTTTGAATAAAAATATTATACTGAAAAGTTATAAAATTTCTGCCATGTTCAATAAACTCTATAATCTATATACTGCAACTCGCAGATAAGTTATAAAAACTGTTTATTTATTTTGACCGCGGGGTGATGAAGACGCATAAATAAACTTAATAAATACGTACCGCGAGGGTCAATACGAATTTTTAAGGCGAGATATTTGGCCGTAATCTATTTCTCCGATTGCGAATCAATCAAACCAGTGAACATACACAGTAATACAGTATACAAGGTGATCCAATAATAATACACACCCCATTTTTATGTTTAAGTTTGGCATTTTTCCCCATGATGGTTTTTGGGAAAAATTTTTATGTGTTTATTCGGGGATAAGATTTTACTGGGACACCGCATGATGACTTCTTTATTTCAATATGCAATATCTACTAATTAATATCATCCTATCATGACGTTCATGTGAATGTATTATAAGTGCTATATCGGGGTATAAAGTTTAAATTGACGTTAATTAAGTGATCATCAAGTTTGCAATACTGTAGCCTGGAAAAGACCATACCTATATACCTGTATACGGGAAATATTATTCAAAACGTTTTACTGTATAAATATAATATACATATACAGTGTGTTTCACTCAAATGGTAACACGAAATATTTCCGTCCAGTGACCTTAGATTGAAATGGGGTTTTTTCAGGGAGCTAGGGAATTTTAAAACACACATTCTGTGATATTTTTCAAATTTTTAATCCTTTTATTATGCTCATGCACAATCAAAGTTGAATTTTTTTAAATGGCAACACCTATTTTTAATACCAGATTCCGATACAGAATTTTTTTTTAAGCAACTTTGATTTATAAACTTTTTTCCTATCTCAAAAATTGACTGGCTTACAGTAACTTCTTTTTACCATAGCAGCTATGACTATATTTCCAACCAAAAATAAAATAAAAATGATTAAGTACAGAAAATTGAAAAATGTAGCAAAATTCATCTATTTTGTTTAAATTTGAAATTGCTGTAAGTCAGTCAATTTTTGAGATAGGAAAAAGTTTAAAAATCAAAGTTGTTTAAAAAAAATTTTGTATCGTAATCTGGTATTAAAAATAAGTGTTTCCATTTCAAAAACTTCAACTTGAATTGCGCATGCGTACAATAAAAGTATTAAAAATTTGAAAAATATCACAGAATGTGTATTTTAAAATTTCCTAGCTCCCTGAAAAAAACTCATTTCAATCTAAGGTCACTGGACGGAAATATTTCGTGTTACCATTTGAGTGAAACACACTGTATATAAATTTTTTTTTTTTATGGACCAATGATGATGAAACAAAATATATATTGCAAAGATCTCTAACCTCTGGAAGAGCAGAGAAAATAATGAAAAAATAACTCCTTAAACAGTTCTAAACAAAAACTTTTACTTTTAGCGATTAGAAATGTTGGTTAGCGAAATGTCGATAAACGGACCATTATACATTTATACTTCAATATATATTTAATAGTGTAAATAAACGTATAACCCTTTATTGTATTCTACTATACCAGTTTCCATAATTTAGAATCTAAATCGGTTAACGCATATTGTCTAATTATATTTTAAAATTGCGTCTCTAAGTGGTGTGGTGTATGAAATAAAGTATTTCTGAACAACTCATATGACATAATAAAAACAATATGAAATCTATTGATTTTAACTGCTCTGATGAACTCAAATATACTTAACCTCATTTTGCTTTGTTTATTACTAGGATAATACATCATAAATTAAGTTTTAATTTTTGATATATGTATTTGCTCCAAGATTAAAATTTATGTCTATTCGGGCAAGACAAATAACCGAGTACGTGAAAAATAAAAACAATTCAGTTGCGTTGTATGAAGTACAAAATTATTATTTTCCAATCTTGCAGTCTTGCACAATAACATTCAAACACGTACGTAGTTTGTAGTTATAATTCACACTTTTATAATATGAAATATTATAATAACCACGGAATATAAATCAATAAAATTCAATAAATATTAATTCTACCAAAATATCAGAACGGCTATAAAATACTAAGAATATTGTTTACAGAAAATTGTTTATTATTTATATTGAAAAAACATAATTTAAAAAAAGACAGCCATACCTTGATAGGTAAAATAAGTATATTGTAAATATCTTAGTACGTATTTGAATACTTCAATTTTAAATAATAATACATTTCCAAGAACTAGGTTATCAGTGGTACACTGGTGTCACATTAGACCAAGAGTACTCATTCTATGCACACAGCGTTACCATAGAAGCCACACACTCAGTATATTATTATGGGGTATTAAAGAATTTTAAAAAAAAAAACAAATTTAAAACAAATTTTATGCAAGTGTCTAAACAAAAATTACTATAAATGAGTTTTTTCTCACAGAAAACAGAATAACCGCTGCTGAATTCAATCAAAAAGAGCCAAAGATAAAAATTTCAAGAATCCTTGCATTTGATAAATGATGTTTATTTATTCACAAGGAAAATATTGTATTGTCTAATAATTATTTTATAAGACAAACAAACTTTGTAATATTCAAAAATTATTAATACAATATGTATATTAAATTCATTCAATTAGAACTAATGTGATAACATTTTATTCAATAACTCTTGTTGTCCAATAAGTGATTAATAACGTGTATGATATTTACAAAATTATATTAATTGATTTGAAATATTCAAAGCACAACAAGTTTTTAAACATACCATCGATATATTTTTTTGCACTTATGACGTAGGTTATTATTTTGTTCCTATTGCTATAAGAAGGTATTAATACCTCTAGCTTGGTATAATAAAATTAATTTATTAAGTTTTTGTCTGGTGCTTTTAGGGTCGACAACCTTCTTGCCTTCACGGGCCAAGAGCATCTTTGAACTTTTGAAAAAGTTCACATTAAAATTTAAAGTCAAAAGTGTTTATTCGAAACGAGTTTTTAATATACTTTTTACAAGTGATTATGTTGACCGAAAAATCGAAAAATCGAATTTTATGTCGAACCATACCTGTTGGAATTTTAATCTGCATATCCAGTACGCACTGCATATTATATAATAATTATCATAATATAATATAGTACCTAGGTTACATTGCGTTACGATTTAAAACTTCGCTGACCTAAGACATGACCCACTGCCGACGACTAAACTCGTTCTACCATTCACGATAATTATACCGCACAAATGGGCAATACGTCTTCATGTTTGATACCGTTTTGTCATACCCATACGGCTATACTTCGTATAAACTCCACGCTATTCATATGAGTATACAATCGGTGCTCCGACCCTCGGCGTGTGTTTTGTAACAATACGTCACAATCGCATAAATATAATTCGCGAAGCTATTGTATACGCACTCATATAATATACGAGTCACGTGTTTGTCGGTGCATTATGCGTATAGGGCATAATAATAATAATTGTACAATTGTACATCCACGGAGTCGTAATTTCCAATAAACGATCAGAGGAGCGACGATTAAAATGTATACGCTACAGTAATATACCATGATGTAGTATAATAGTAACTATATAATATTAACAGTCTGCGGTATCTTTATGTTTGTTTGTCTATTGAAATACTTATTTTCCGAAGACGATTATAACTTATAATAATAAAACGTACTCCAGTACAAAAACCTCCAATATACAACACAATGCTTAATGTGTGCATGGTGCACCGGTAAATATAATATTATAATCAGAGTGTTTAATGATGATTTGACGAATACAATAACTTTTGTTCTATCCACTATTTTAAATTTCTATTTTTTTTTTGTAAAATTAATATTATTGTACTGCGTTATAATGAAATTTCATTAAAGAATTTATTTTTTTTACATTTGGAACTCAAATTTCAACTATAAATTTTATTTAACTATTAAAAAAAAATTAAAATTGCAATTTTGTAAACCAGAGTTCTACAAATCCCATTGTATTTTAATAACTTTTTAAAGTTTGGTCATTAATATATTATGTTTTTTTAAACTTTTTGAAAATTTGAATTTAATTATTAAAATGATTGTACAATTATTATACGTTCTATCTAAATTAATGGTGATATACAATAATATGCGATAAAATTATTTGACACACAATATTATTGTTAACTTTTTAACAAATTAAAAAAAATCGTAGGGAATTAATGGATATATCTTTTTTAGAGTTTTAAGCAACACATTTTTTCTAAAAATCCGTGTCATAAAATGGCTTTTTTTATTTTTCAATAGTAGAATAGAATTTGAAATTTAATGATTTGGATATCGAAAATAGAAAAAAATTGATTAATATATTTTTACGTAGCGCAGTTACAATATAATTTATCGAAAACAAAAAAAGTGAAAAATAATAAGTTGAACAACAGTTATTGCATTTGCCTTATCATCCTGAAACACCTCGTATCACTCTATACCACGGCTGTAGATAGTCTGTACATTTACAGCCGTGCTCTGTACTATAGTGTTTTACGTAATCAGAAAGAGATAATATTATATTCTTCTCGTTCATTTTTCTTCCGAAGATGTTGCGACATACACATAAATACTAACCGACCAGGGCCTCATGGACGGACCGGTCGTACGCGTAAATATAATAACATAGGTACTAAACTTACTATTAGGTATCACACGCATAATATCTCGCCCTACCACCTGTGAATATTGTCCTTCGATGTGTGGTCTGTACCGGATGACAACATATTCTCCATAATATTCATCTATTTCATGTCGTTTCAGCGGTTACATTGTAATAATGGTTCATTTTAAACTATCAGCTAAAGTGCCCGCTACGCTACAAGCTGTTTGCTAGCTTGACCGACAGATAAGTATAATTCAGCAGTCATTCGTAATAATAACGGGCCTTAGTGATGGTAAAATAATATATCGTCGCGTAAACGCGTTGGGGAAAAAGTTGTATCGAGAACGATTTATTACTACCCATTCAATGTCACCATTGTGGTATTGTACTATACTATTATTATGACAATAAACCGTGTCTCGTCATGACCCAACACCATCCCGTTGCAATAGGATGCGATGGTTTAATAAACGTTTCGAGATGTTTACAAATGACCCATATAGGATGTTTCATCTCATCCGCTTGTATACATTCATACATTCCGTCTACTTGCAGTATTATTATTAGAGTTAGGATATTTTTACACCAAAAATGAATAAATACATTGTAGGCATATATGCATTAAAAAACAACTAAATATGTATGAAAAAGTTAAGGAATATGATTAAAAAAATAAAGAAATATAGACAACAGTTATGCAATTAATATAGAGATTAATTTATTTATAAATAGTAAAATATATTTTTACAAGAGTTGCACTGAATAATGATAGTATGTTTTAAATTTCCCACTGTTTATCTGCGTCTAATAAGTTCTTGAATCTAATGGAAGAAAAAAATTTAGGTATGTAAAAAAATTGTATTTTTATAAATCAATATATAATAACAGTTTATGTACCTCGAAAACTTCTCTTCAAGCCAACTGATGTAATTGTTGAAAACTTAAAAACACAAAAACATATCGAAATATCCACAATAAATAAATTATTATTTATATATAATCTAGAGAATTTTGTATTGAAAACCATCAAATATGCGCTTAAAACAAACAAAAAACAACACAAAATATGCCATTATAAATAAAAATTAAAAATATGCAAACATAAGCGAAATCAAACTTTGATATTTCGAGTATAGCCATCATGACACGTATTTTTATATGAGAAAAGATGCTATTGGACAACCTAAAAAAAATATACTAAATCAATCATCATAAACATCTCACAGATTGTTATGTTTAACAGCAGTATAATATTATAATATTACAGCTTGCTTCGGACGTGAATAAATGTTCCTCTATAATACCGATACTATTGAAGAAAAAAAAAGTATATAAATTAATTTTTATAAGACATCAAACATTAGATTTAATACGATAAATAATTCATGAAAGTCTTCTTATTTGTTGTTCTAGTTATGCAGCTATGCATTGAGATGAAATCACTGCCATCAACTATAAGAATTTAATATAGTGAGTATAAAATAATAAAATTTCGAAAAACGAAATGATATCAAATAAAGTCATTGTGGAAAAATGCAAGCTGCAACACAACATTTATATTATGTATATTTTAATAATAATATTATATAAAAGTCCGGTAAAAAATGTAATAACTATTTGGAATTATTGGTTCGTTTAAAAAGTTTTTTCATCTTATATTGAAAATGTGAAGAATTCAAGTTTAGCGTGTACTTAAAATAAAATGTAATGAAGATTTTTTTAGATTTTTACAATAAAGATTTTGTATGGAAAAAAAATCATTATGAAAAATACCATAATATAGAGACAGAGTAAAAACAGAAATAATTAAAAACACTAATTTCTTCATTGGACGAATAATCACTTTTAAATTAAATTATTCATATTTTTTTCTGCACATCAGACAACAGTACTTTTATAAATAGTAATTACTTTATTTGAACTTAACAGTAACCAACGAAACCCTAATGCGACTGAAAAATAACGAAAGCTTTATGTATATATAATGAACAGGTTAATTAAAATTAACGTATCATTTATATAAAAATGAAACAATCAAGCAACGTTTCTTTGTCACTTTATAACTATATAAATACTTATAATATTACTTTTATGGCCTCTATGTAATATAATAAGTCGAAACATTTATAAGGTCGAGCTTAATAACAATGTATATTAATTTTATTTTCGATTAGAAAATTACCAATTATATTTAATTGCAATCAAACACAAGTACAAAAATAACTTGTTAATCAGAAAAAATAAAAAATAATAGATTGTGTTTGCTCCGTACATTGTATCGCAGTATTTCGTTCATTCATAGCTGTAATGATTTAGAATTTTGGAAAGTCAAATTAATGTCAATCAACGTTTTCTATTCAACATGAGTACAACGGAAAAAAATAATCTTTTACTGTTGGCAATGTTATTTACGGCATAATACTATTCATAGGTGCATGTAAAGCGTAAAGTTGAGTGGTTAAGCGAAATTCAATTTAATTAATCAGATATTTCGTGATTCAAATAAATGTTTAAGAGGGCATTTTACGATATTTGTGCTTACGGCTGCTATAGTTATATAATATATAGTATCACATGGTATCAGAATCGTGTAAAACGACAGAATCCGTACACTTTTGACGATATACACCGACTCGGTTACTGATAGTCGTATTAATAGTGTTTGATATACGTAGTCAATATACAAATATAAATTCAGTACCATTTTTAGTATACAGGTCTGTACCTGTGACAAATATTTCGATTGTACAATTATTATATTCATTATCAATTTTCGCTAACCGTGCTATAATAGTAGGTATTAAGTAAAGTAAAACCGTAACGTTACGGCCATGGCGTTACGGGTCTTTCGATTTCCAGCGTCAAATGCTACTCAATAGTTGAATAATGTCAGAATCATTATAAAATCGTCTTACGAAATTCATTCCTCAGATCATCACATGATAACCTTGTTATATTTACGTATTATAGCCGTTCATGATTTTCTTTTTAGTAAAACATACTGATGATCTCCATCGAACCAGTCCGATCATAGTAACAAATTTAACTAAAAAATGCAACGGACGATGTTACAGTTCATTTAGAAAGGTGTATATACATTTTTTAAAATATTATAAACTGACAAAGTGACGATGATGAAAGGTTAAATGTTTATAAGAATTATACGTTGATTGTACATGAATTACTGTTTTCCGTATATATATATTATAACTTATAAACATATTATTTAGTATATTATAGTGACCGTTCTGTCGATTGAAATTCACGGTGAACGATGCCCTAATGTACTCAACGTTAAAACGCCCACACTACAGTATACAGTATACACATCAACTCAATCAATGGCACTCCAATACTTTCCTATAGTATTATATTAAAAAGCCCATGGCTCAAATGGGACGCAAGGGGACTCACTCAGTGTTCCTATATTTTTCAAATCCATTAAAAAGCGTTCCCATAAAAACTTCACATGCAAAAGTTCACTAGAACGTTCAGCTGTTAAATTAAAATTATGACTCACATTAAAATTTATAATTAACATTACATAGTATATTATAATATTTAAAAAAAATAAAATTGTTTTATCTTATATTTACCAACTATATACTTCTCGTCGGTGGTCGGCCGTGTAGCCAAGAGTTCCGAGAAACAGTGTTCAATAACAAATATTATAACTTATACGGCTATACTCATATATTAAATATAATAAATTAATAATATTATTATTTACTAAACACTAGATATATTATACATGTATGTAACTGTATACATAACCAATTAATAATCTCATGCCTATAGGGCTACAGGGAAATAAGAAACGCTCAAAATGATATTATACCCTCTGCCATATTTTACCACTTAAAGCTCTGATAAATACAATATAATGTTATATAGATACTAAGTAATTCATGTATAAGTGACGCGTGTTTTAATATTTCTAGTGAAATTATGCACAACAAAAATAATAATAATAAAAATAATAAGTGTACCGCAGAGTTACGTATAAATTTACAATACAATGCAGGGGGAGAGAGAGAGAGAGAGAGAAATAGAGAGACGCGTATCGTCCAAAAAAGACCTGAGGTCAAACGAAAACGAGACCGTTTAAGGGGCAAAAAAACTCCCGTTGGCTACATGCCTGCACACCATTAAACGTGTGCTTGTCGCACAAATTACGTCGATAATAATTATTCTTATTTTAATTATGCAAATTTTTAATTTGTGCTCGCCAACTCGCGGAACCCATAAAGCGGCGACCCGCGACTACGCGTACAACTACCTGCAGTCTATACGGTATGGGCGGTCGTTTTTCTTCTATTAACAAGACCATGACATTTATTATTATTACTATAACATTTTAATTTTTATGCACGGTATTCGTACACGGGTACAATGTGTTACATACCCTGGGTGATCGAAACGTCGTCGTCAAATAGATTAATACGGAGGGCATGGTGCGCGGACGACATGATATTCACTATCACTACAATCTATATTAATATTATAGATACTTTGCAGATCGGTAAGTCGTGTTTAACGTGACTTTTGAATAAAGTTTCTGATAAAATGTATAAGTTTATTTCGCGTGCGATGAAAAAAATAAAAAAAAACACCACAAAAACTGTACATTACACACAATGCATAATAATAATAATGTGCTAATGGTTCTAAAGCATACAATATATGTATGTGTTCAACGCGTTTATTAATCTTAAATGTCCTCTGTTCAAATACAATTGACCCACATTTTTATAATTCACCCGTGGCTCTGATAATCGAAATACATAGCACACAACCGTAGTATTATAATATTTATTGTATATTCACATACTTAAACTCACTGAAATATTACTCGGTGCAATTTATAATGTATTATTATATGCATTTGAAGTGGGTCATCTCGGTTGTATCGGCAACATGCTCACATGCGCGAGTATCGATTTCATGATCGACAAATATCATATATCCAATGTTTTCTAAAGAGCAACGATCGAGTCGTTCATTTTATCATAATAATATAAATAATGTAATATAGTGTTCCGCGGAGTCTGCGGAGACCACCTATACCGTTGAAATCAATATCGATTCGAAATCAATACGATCATGATACATGGTATATAATATATTTATAGCAGGTGTGTTACGTAGTCATGACGTACTAGCGTGGATAGATAGAAAAAACGCACGCAGATTATTAAGAAATCGTATTCATATCGTATCTATTGCTGTTACATTATATTATTGTGTCCTTTTGTTGACACGTCATCGGAGTCGGGATACAGTTATAACACAGGGATGTATTAGAGAGTATACAATTTGTAAAGAAATATGTGTACGCAAAATAAAGTATTATTTTATGGGTGTACGGAGGTTCCTGTATTGGTTAAATCTAAACATTTTATGCATACTTTTATTTCATTCAACAATTGTTTTTTTTTTTATGAAAATTCCACTGATTTATTTTGAATTCTTAAAGGATTGAAAACTTGGAAGTAAAATATATTGTATAATTTGTATGTCGGTAGAAATACATATACATATTCTATATGGATAAGACCATCTGACCACCGAATTATTATCGTATCCCCATTTTGCGGCTTAACATATACGTAATGTGTTATTAAATAACCTTATGGTTAATAACGAACAAGTTCCATTTATCAAAATGTCGTACTCGTTTATTATATATTATTTCAACGTGTAGGCTCTTTCTCAATTATATTTGCAAACAATTATGTTTTAAGTTGCATAATTGAATGGTATATTTTTAAAGTGTTTATGGACAATGGTACCTACATGTAAAATGTTGTTACATGCGTTATAAATAATAATAGATATCATGTGATAAGTAGAGTCGAGTATAAGGTACCCAGTTGAAAAATATTTTTTCGGGTTATGTATATTGTAGAAAATAGCGTATACCAGCACATTTTTCACCAATAAATATTATAAGACATTTGGTGACACGTGATGATTGGAGCGAAATATTATCCATTCATCGTCGTATAACATTCTCATACAACAGCAGGTACGCTTCCGACTGTAATGAATACCGTCTAGATCTTTAATTCTGGACGCGTTTTCACGGCACGAATGGCTTAGTAACATCATATATTATGATGTAAACAGTGCAGTGTGTAATACTGCTGCGGTCACTGCAATCGGAACAGCGCAAGTGCGTTTTTGTTTGAGTTCATACCTATTAAAATCGTCTAAACTGTATAGCGTTACAGATTGTACACAGTAACTGCGAATGGTAAATCCATATCATTAATACAATCGCTTTAGCAGCACATGGCCAATGTATTTCGAGTAACTTCTAAATTTAGACCGGAAGCCTGTTGTGTGTTGAGATCCGATGTATATAAGACGTATAATAATATTATAATATATAGTATATACGTAGATGTTTATGTTAAAACGAGATTTTCAGTGAGTCTGAAATCCCGTATTGCTCGTATTAGCTATCACTTTTATTATGATTATCACCCACGAATCCCCTATTCATGTGTATATAATAATATTATATACATGTGAATATATTTTATATTATAATTTATAGTGCATTAATTATATTCAAACATGCACCGCATACATGATGTTCCGGCGTGTCTACCTATTGTTTTTCGTCTGATAATGCGTGAGTACACGTGAACGAAACCGATTATTTCATGGGGAAATCGTCGTTTCATTTGATACAATATTATGTTTACGTGTGCGATGAATTGATGACTGTCGTACAAAAGATATAAATTACAATACTATTGATTAGTGGTATACTATAACTATAATATGAGTACTGCGATGTTAAATAACTTTGACAGGTAAGTAAACGTATTACGAGATTTACTGTGCACGACTAACAACCTATTGGTCTACCAAACGGTTTAAGTATTATGTCATACTTTCTGTTTCTATAGTTAGTTGTGTGTCATTAAAACAATGCAGTATTTTAAATCTTGTTGATATTTTATTTAATAATAATAAATACATCATTTTGATTCGCAAACATTTCGATTTGAACAAGCCATAAACCCAACTCAGAGGTTCTCGGCGCGCACATATTGCAGAGTTCAAATTACTCGGGTTGAGATTTACCCACCATTATTATAACAATGTTAGCCCGTTGCTTTCTTGCACATTTGTTAAAACCAAAATATTATGTCAGTTGGGGAAACTTTATGTTTGCGAAAAAATGAATAAATATCATTGAAATTTGAACACGATTTGATTGTAGTCTCTGTTTGCACCAACAACATAATGGCTGTCATTATTAATATAATCACCTCGACAAAGTATCTATACTATAGTGGAGTGTTATTTTGTTTTAACCGAAATGCGACGATTAATATGTCCTGGGAACTTATCCAACCAAAATGCTGTGAAATTCAACAACGAAATTTAAATTTGCAATGTTTTCGATATTTTTCCTCTTTCAACTGTGCCCAGATTGCAGCTAATTAAACAGCGGCATCATTTGAGGGGAGCAGGCGGGGGCATTTGCCCTATCCTTGATTTTTATGGGCTGGTAAAATTTTTGGTACAATAGGGCCGCTCGAATAGCGTAAGCAGCGGGCAACTTGCCACAACTCGTAATCGTAGATCGCTACATTTAAACAACTTAGAAACATGTTTAAAATAATAAAATAATTTTAATTTAAAGTATTGAATAATGAAGTTGTAAACGTTTTGCACTTAACGTTGATATCCATGTTTATGATAACAGACTATAATCATTTATCAATCATTTATAATCATTTATCATCGTATTATGATATAGCAGTCAAATAGAGTGATTTGAAATTGACCACAGAATATATTTTACTACTTGGTACTTAAGTTTAAGAACGAAAATACGAAATGTCAATATCAACGTCTAATGATTTAAGTAATAAAAGGAAAGTTGGAACACAGAAAATTAGAGACAAAAGAACAGCCGAACTCAAAATCATAGCAAACGATTCAAAACAGAAAATTTTATTTTTCTGTTAAACCAAATGCTTCATCATTTTGCTTTTTTGCTTGCATGTTACCATTATTTCATGTATAAAATAAACAAACGATTAATTTTCAATGCATAGCTTGATCCTATACAATGCTTATTAAATTTTTTTATACAATTTTCCTTAGCATGGTTGCAATATAATTATTTGTTCATTTAATTTATAGATTTATGAATGAACTTGACAAACGTTTCAATGACACAAACAACAATGTTATTTTAACTGTACTTTATTTGTTTCTTCGAATCCTGATTACTTTAACTTCAAAAGTACCTATCTTCAATCTTTTTTGAATCACTATAATTACTTTAAAATTAATCTTATATTCCTAGAGTCTGAATTTATTATTATCAAAAACTTACTTTCTAAAAACAAAAATAACTGTCGTGAAAATGGTGTTCATGATATTACTCTATATAAAAAACATTGTTGGAAATTCCAAACTTTTTTCCATCGACACTAAAAATTATTTCTATTTTAATGACTCTACCTGTATCAATTGCTTCCAACGAACGCTTTTTTCGTCTTTAAAACGCATAAAAACTTGCTTACGACTAACAATGACTGATGAACGCTTGAGTGATTTGCTAGTGATTGCTATTGAAAGTGATGAAGCTTCAAAAGTTGATCTACAGAAAGCTATTGGCATATTTTCAAACACAATGTCTCCTAGATATCCATTAAAAGCTTGAGCATATATTTATTTTTGATATTAAATTTTAATTTTAATTATGTCATTATCATTAACTATGAACTATAACTATGTTATTATTAGGTACCTATATTATTTATTTATCTTCATTGATATATTAATTTTCTTCTAAAAAACGCTTGCTTAATAGATACCTATATCATTAGTTTTAAAAAACATTTGTTTTGTTATTCTTTTTTCAATCGTAATTATCGTCATTGTAATACACCTATTATTTTAACTAAATGAACATTGGGCCCCACCTCAAGAAAATCTGAAATGACGCCCTTGTTTGTCTAATAAATATACTGCTTAAACAAAATTATACCTTCTGGTTATCACAGTGTTTATACTACTAACCAATAGTGAAAACACTTTTTTTTTAATAAAATCAATTAGTTATTAAATTATATAATACATGGACATTATGTATTTTATAACTAATACGGATTAATTTCTGTTTATTTGAATAATTTTTACATTACTGATCAATGATCATCATTTTAATCACTCTGGGCTTCTAAGGTATACTGGCTTACTGGTATAAGTATACTTGAAACCGAAAGTTGTAACTATAGTTTACTATAGAATCTCAGAATTATATAAGTAAAACACGTTAAATAACATTTAATATATATACATTTTATATATATGATATATAATTAAGGTACCTACCTAAAAAAAAATGTTTTAAATTACTTTCAACATTAAGGCAAATTATGTTTTAATTAACAACCCACGTACTATGCTTTTTTTAATACTTTTTTAGGTATGATTTCATGATACGTCAAGTGAAACGTAATAATATATTATTATGTCAACTAAAATTATAACGCAGTGTTCCATTAATGTTTCGAGAGCATTAATGTAATCGTCCTATAACATGATTGTAAATATTACAATAAAATACGGCATGTTAATACCTAAAACAATGTACATAGATTTTGACTTAAATCAAAAATGTAATTCAAACGGTAAGTGCGGATATAATATGGATGATTTAATCTGCTAAAAAGTTTACATTTATGACAAAATCATGAAATATTGAAAAGTTTTCTTTTAACCTTAAAATCATTTATATACCCATTATAAGTCAAAAATAATGGCTCTTGAAAGCGATAGTATTATAATCTACAATTCTACATCGATTATTATCTTTCTATTAAAAATATTAGTGTAATTGTTTTGTTTTTTAATATTTGAAAAAAAAATTGGGAACGAAATCTATATTTTTAATAAGAACCATAAGTAATAGAGGAAAAATATATACGCATTCAATAATGTAGGAGTGGAGACGTAGAAAAACGATAAAAATTATGATGTTTACAGCAATACATGCGTGTAGCGGTTATAGTACTCATTCCCCTGGCGGCGACCCGATGCTGAAACATTATACATTTATATCCACTATACTTGCACGTATATTTCGTTTATTGACAGAAGCGTGTAAAAGGGATTCACTGCGAGTACCTTTAAGCTGTTTTTCAGTCAGTTTTAGTGTACCTTTACCTTGATTATAATACTTTTCCCAAGTAAAATGCGTACATCGTTAAGGCCTTTTGCATTTTTAACTCGTAAAACGTTCGTATTTAAATTTATTACCTATCATGGTACTGTCAACAACTAGGCCACTTATTACACCTTGGGCTGGCGTTATAACTTTTTCTTTACTTTTAACAATACCGTTAATGACGCTTCGTCGTCATGAAACACATTTTTGTTGAGGCTACTTAGTCAAGATTATTTCATTGACCATCTTAGCAAACGAACACATTTTATATTCTACTCATCCGACATATAAAGTATTCGATTTTTTTTTCACAATATGGTTATGCTGATAAATTTTAATAAAATTTCGCCAATATCGAAGAGTAGAAGAGCTCTTAGCAGGGGGAGATACTTCACCAATTTCCAACCATTTCAATAGACTCCCAAAAATTTTTCCTCGAGTACAGGAGAGCTGTACCTGTTTAGAAATTTTTGGTTATTGAAAGTAATCAATTAGTTCAACCAAATAATTTTCGAAAAGTATTTAAAAGATTAAAAAAATTAGGAGTGTGTTCTGAAAATTGAGCAACTAAAACCTATTATGACTAGTTTTAAAACATCGTAGGTTAATAGTCTTTTTCTTTTTTATTGCGTTTAACTACGAAATACACGGAAACATTGACAATTTTCATGAAGACTGCTGATAATTATTTTCCATCTTACTACCCTTTAATAATATACTTTTACCAACACGATTTACCCACACATCACGCCGACCTTCGGTTAGAATCGATTTGTGATTACGACGATCCACCATCGCTTTTATATTCAAACAATTAATTTGCACAAGAAGGGTTAGAACCTGCACTGACTGCAAATCCCATCCAACTCCCATCACCGAGTATTTATTTTTGTAGCCAAATAAAAAGTCTCAATAGGTCATCAACCTTCGTTTAGCAGACGTTATTACGTTGCAACTGGTTTTATCCGATACCGGTCATTTCACGTAGAGACTGAAATACAAGTCGATTTTTATTAAATAACAAAACCATTATAGCAGCGTGTTAAACTCAAAATTAGTTTGAATTCAAGAATATACAAAAACATGAAACTCGAAGTATAAACCTGAGATGGTTATAAATTTGAAAATAAATAATTAATATATAAACATAAATAAAAAAACTCATAGTTAAAATTGTACTGTTACATCGTGCAATACTGCATTGGAACTCTCCAATCTCATAATTAGAGCAAATAATCATTATCATTTATCACCATTTTTTATGATCAAGTGTATATTCAATATTGACAAGTGATATTTCGTCTTATGATTTACTTTAACATAAAAACATATAATTTATTTAAATAAATGGTAAGTACAGTGAAATACCGTTCATATGTACGATGCCATCATAACAGGAATAGAAAATATTATGATTGACATGTTTATAAAACAAAAAAATAGCACAAGAACTTATACATAACTTGTAAATCATACTAGTTTTGGAATATTGTATACATACAATTCTAAAAATAACATTAAAATCAAAATGCATCAACCTTTGTATTTCATAATTACCCTATAAAATCCATCCCGGAATTTGCTATTGGCTTAACAAAACATCTAATATAATTATTTTTCATCGTTAAGAAAACATCCTTCTTTCTTAAAAACAATAAAATTTTGTTTATTTTCTGTCTTCTATGAAATTTGATATTAATCACTTGTGTTGCTTTACCTGTTGAGTAAAAAGACGCGGTAACATAATAACATCAAGTATTGAGATACGATCAAATAAAATCAATATAGGAATAAATGATATGTATACAAGGAGAATAACTCGATTTGTAAATTGTTTTTACATGTTTTTCATTGTTCGAGGCATACAACTTTATCAAACGAATATTCTTTATAAAATGTTTAAGATTGTTGTATGAAAATTCCGCGTGTGATTAATTGTGATTAATTGTTATTTCATGATCATATTTATATATTAACATATACATTTTTTATTCGGATAGACTAAACAGTCTGAATAAACTGAATAAACATTCAGCGTTTGGTACTTAGTTATTTTCAGTGTTTTTTTTTCAGATCAAAAAATTTGAATATCTTATACATATTTTTCATACATTTTCTCTTTGGTAATATTATTATTTTTGCTGATTATAAGTAGAAAAAATATATGCTTTGTTTCATGATCATGCGTGTTTTATGTATTAATAAAACTACAATTTTATCGCTAAATTACCAAATATGTTAATTAAAACAAATATTTACATTTTTGTAAGACTAATCCAGTCATTTTCTATACAACTTCGTTTAAAATTTAAGAAACATATTAATTTACTGCAATCAAAATTGATTTTTATCTGTAGGTTTTTCTAACCCCCGACATATATTAATCCCAGAAAATATTGTAAAAAGTTAAATATACATTTTTAGAGTGTATTTACATATAGTAAGGAGGTATAAATTAAAAACTATGTATGTATTTTAAGCTACAAATCTTTTGATCTAATTATATTTTTATATTAATAAATATAAAATATTTTCTAATCAATATTCGTTATCCTATTACATTTTTTTAGAATAACGTACTTTTTTTACCAAAACTTGGAGATTTTTCAGTATACAAATATCTGCATAGTAAATTAATATCTGTACTCTCTTGGTCGATATCAGATATGCTGCTCGCGTGCATGATAAAGACGTGTTTATTTTAATACGACTGCTATTTCAATTTCAAATAAGGCGTAAATAATAATCATTTAATGACGACATAAATCATTTATATCTGAATTAAAAAATAAAAGTTATTGCTGTAAAATAAGACATAACATTATTGTTACAAACAGTGAAAAGTATCTGTTTATTAACTTGTAATATTACGTTGTTTGTCATTGTGTTTGATCAAACGTAATACATTTTATAAAAAACAAAATCAAACCATATCGACTTATTGCAATATAATTATAACGTTAAACTCTGTCGAGAAGATAGAGATAGTTAATTTTGATTTTTTTTCCTTTATCTGGAAATACACCATAAGTTTCCGATGCTTATTGAAATACAAACAAATTTTAAAAAAAAATAATCAAATTTATGATAATATTCCCGTTTGAAGTTGTGTCTTCCTCATAGGTGTCATTTTTATTAATGTTCTCTGATTTATTCCTGCAAGCGCGCTTGGATAAGATGCCATAACCCAACTACATAATAGGTCGGAAATCAACACATTTTATTAGTATTAAAATAATAATAACAATTATACGTTCTCCATTCGCGTGCATCTATATACGGTAAATCGTCAATGCTAGCCTATATTATAATAGGGACAGCGAAAAGTTTTTTAGCGGTGGCGCTTCGAAATTTAAATTTAAATTATTAATTTTATGATGTTCAAACATTTTTCCCGACAAGAATTTTAATAGATAATTATATCGCTTAAGATAAGTTTTATCAACTGTGGAATACAGTGCATGTTTATACTACTACGGTTCAACGTAGAATATTATCATTATAAATTGTATAATAATATAACGTATTGATAAAAAAAAAAAAAAAAAAACGAAAATTATACGTTTGTTTGGAACTTAATGAGTTAGATCGGGGGAGGTAAAGTTTAATATTTATAAAAAGGAAATTAATTATGGTTGATGAAAGAAAAAAATCCGAATGGAGCAAATTTCCAAGAACACCTATAGAGGCTATAGGGTTTTGCACGGCATTTTGACGACTAAACAAAAGCTCGACGGACACCTGCACACTGCGATTCCGGGAACTGTATCAATACACTTGACGTGCGTGTGCCTGTCGGACACTCCTCAAAACCTGTTTTAATATTTCTTACAGCTCAGAACAATGTCACGTGCGGACGACTCGACAGTCGCACAACGATAATGACAACGACGACGACGAAGATTATATATTATTATTAAATTTATTATACATCATTAATTTATTGCAGCTTTGTATTATAATTTATTATATAGTTCACCATCAGGATTGATTATGCATTCAAGTGGATCACATATATTTTATAATAGCAGTGCCATTGTGCCCATATTATATTGTCGCGTGGTATATGCCGTGATCTGTCAAAACATTTCACCGAAAGTTCTTACGTATACGCCACCAAATTAAAAATATAAAAGTAAACCCGCATAAAAACCGCAATGAAATTGATTGTATCGAATGCCGACAAGCGAAAGCAGGACAACGCATTTGAATATGTAAGGTGATTATTGACCGTCGAAATAGTACAAGGTGAGATAAGGAGAAGGCCAGAAAAATAAAACAGCGGTATACCGTGTTTGATCGCATAACAAGTAGTTTTACAAAATCAGTGTTTCGCGTTTTACTCCAATTCGATAAATGTATTTTGAAAAAACTTAAGAAAAATAAAATAGTCTCTTGTGTATATTATTTCATATATTATTATAATTATTTTTTTTTTTTGTTAGAATTTTGGACGAATTTCCATTTACGGCTCTGCGGGATAATGAGTACTGTACTCGAATTAAGTATAGTATCATAGTATGGCGTACTTACGTAACGTGAAGTCATAATACATGGGTGATCAGCGTATTTGTAATTCGAATGTGTTACTCCAAATGGCAATGTCATATAGAGTTCTTGGGAAATTATCATTCGATTTAGTTGTAAGATATCTTCGTCAGTCTCTCGACTATGTACGATCAAAAGCCAAAAGGTATGAGTTACAAAAAGTGTATTAGTGTACGTGAATCGGTGTGAAAATATCACTTTTTCAATTTTCTTTCGCCGTTCATTTTTTACTCTCTAAAATCATTTCGTCCAATTTTTCGTTGCGGCGCATATATCGGCATATAATCTAGGTGTTTAATCCCTTCAGGGCATGACGTAATTCTAACATGTTCTTATTCTTATTGTATATAAAGTATGTTCATCGACTTATTGGCTTCGACCAAATTTGGTATATGTTTTATTTTTTATATCGGTTGGTTCTAACCTTAGTTTTATTTTTACCTCAACAAACGTATTTTATCCATATCATCAAATATACAATTCTATCTTTTTATATTCTACATAATTTATGTACTAAACATACAAATACTATTTATATCTGTAAACACAAAACATATAAGTAATTATCGATAGTGATAATTTAATGTTAATGTTTTTCTTTTTCATTTTTGACATTGAGTGTAACTATTATATAGCTATTTAACCAAATAAATTTCTCAAACCGTTATAGGTTCTTTGTGAAAAATAAATAAGTAAATTATAATAGGTGCACGGCCATATATAGAGAAGTGCGTGTGAATGAAATTAAAAATGGTATCTTTTCTTCTAAAATTTCGCTAAAACATATGGTATTATAGTATATGTCATTATTATATAAACTTGAATTATTTGTTTAGATTTTATGTACCGTCAGCAGTGTGAATTGAAGATGCATTAATATATTGTAATAAGTTAATCAATATTTTCAAAATATTTTGACAAATTATAAAAAAAAAAAAAAAACATGAATTATTATTTTATGTATACGAGTTTATAATGTAGTCCAAATGGAATCATTTAAATTATATCTTTGATGTTTATTACGCGTATTATAATAATAATACTTTTAATGAAACTATGAAACATATCATTTACTTCTTATCGTGTTCTTACAACATACAACTATAAAATGTAGATAGGTATTATATATTTGTATGTCTGTATATTTAAATAATTTTAAAAATGTATTCATTTTAATAGAATAAAGAAACTATTAACTTTAATTTTTTCTGCCAACCACATAGACCAAGCACCTTAAAATTTCAGAAAACAAGTAAATTACCTACAATACAAGTTTAATAAGTTCTAAAGTTTGTTGAATACATTAACATAAGTTAGCAATGTTTTATCATTATTATTTTCCATAAATTGGTCGAATGCATATTGCGAGCTGAATTTTATTCCTACTTGGAATACACCACTAGCACCGCCACATTTTCCTTGTAAATAATTCAAGGCTTTATCCAAAAACTTTTTACCGATCATAATAATAAATAAGTTTTCCTTGCGCTATAAAATTCAATTTCAACTAAAAATCAACCGTGCACTTAACATTAATAGTATTTAACTTTAAACAAAACCAAATATGAATGTTTTCTTCTATAACAATTATGTAGGTATGGATCATTATTATATGTAGATTAGTTTTGCTTGAATTTTTGAGTCACAATTTCAGTTTTTATCTTTATAATTATAAATAAATCCATAGATGACTGTATTTATAATAATTGTATTCAATATGCTTTTGATTATGAATACGAGTAGTATATAATATAATACACATATATATGCTAGTTGAATGATAATATATTGATAATATATTCAATTTTGTATTATACAATGCATCATAATATATAAATTGACCAACGAACGTTTAATACCCGCTTAGGGTTTTCTTTTCCATTACTTGTTTCTGTTTATCCGTCGTTTTAGTGAACGCAGTATAAAACACATAAAAATGACAAAACAATATGCAATTGGAGTTGCACGCATTTAAAAAGGGATGTAAATGTATTTAAATTTGTATATGTCTTAACCATTCCATACATTTACATTATTTTAATATACAAAATAATGAATACACATACACACACATATATAAATAATCTTGAAAATGTTTTTATTTCATTGTTATTCAGTTACGTTTATAGAATAATAAGGTATTTAGTGAGATTTTCAAATATTAAAGGATAAAACGTACTTGAAGCAAATGATTATTAGTTGTGTATAACTTATAGTAACCAAAGCCAGTGAAATTAATTCAAAAACTTAACAAGCACTATATCTATACGTCAAGTCATTATTATTATTATTATTTTTTTTTTTTTACTTGCCATCAAATAAATTTTAATTCGAGCATAAATATAACAAATATAACTCGTTTCCTCTTTACGAGTATTTTGTACAGTATAAGTGCATAATATTTTTCCAAAAGCATTAAGTTTCCGAATCATTGAGTTCTATACAAATTTACAATTACACCCAAACGCATCTAAATGTCAAAAAAACAACTATCTGCAGCATAAAATCACACTTGATTTTATTGAATATACGTCAAATGCTGTCGAGCCTGTGAGCTATTGTGAATATGAATAAACACTATAAGCCCGGTAGCGAATTTCATTGCAGAAAAGTTAGTCATTGATTTTCATTATGTCATTCTCGTTGAGTTTAAATCCCAGTCAGTTTGAAGTGCGCGTACATAATTTCGCTAAGGATCTGGCCGATACTTGCAATAATTATTACAGTACAATCGCAATACCTTTACGCCATTTTGCGGTAAAGCTATAATGATGCACCTTGCAGTTTGCTGCACGTTGCCCCAATAGCTCCAAACAGTCCAAACTATTATGTAACTTTATTAAATTGTATTTTTCATAAAATATTTAATCCGTCGGATCACGGATATCCGAGTATATACAATAAAATAATTTACAGATATTAAATCTGCAGGATGTATTATTCTTTCTGCGAAGTATTTTTTCTTTGTCAAGTTAATCCGGTGGATCGTTATATACGGTGATCGCTACCTATGCATGGATATGTATAAATATAGTGGTAATTTTTTAGGGGTGGCAAATTTTAAAACTGCTTCTACGTAAATTATATTATGTAAAAACGTGTATAACATTATTTACGGAGGGTGTGGCTCAATTTTATTACCCCAGGAAGACAAAATTTTAAATATGGCCTTACCGACAGCCAAGATAATATTCGTATGTATCATCTTTGCGTGGACCATCTAAAGCTTTCTGATAAGATATAAATTCTTGGCTTTATAAATACCTTGGCCGCGTATCAATCATAATGTACATAATGTATGACAAATTTTACTTTGAATTGAACTCGAGTATCTCAAACGCATATTTGTAATAACTAATATACATACACATGTATATTATGATGGACAATTTTTAGCGATTGCGTGACAATAGGCAAACGTAAAATGTTTATGTAAATTGGTATTTGCAGGTATACGAGAATATTATTATATTATGCTATCTTTTTTCGTATTATTACATATTGAACACGGTACAACCTCGATTAATCAAATCTTAATACAACTATGCTAGGATAAATACGAATTATGGAAACAAAACAAATAGGTAAACAATTATTATTATTAAACATTATTTGTACACATTAAAATAATATGATTAGTTCAAATAATTTGAGTATTTTTTAGGATAATTTACAATGTTAAACTCAGTACATATATTTTACACCCCACTCTTTATCGATTCAGAACTACTTTCGTCACTTCTTTCTAGGTTCAAGTAACTATTATGTATAAATATAAGTATTGTTTCTCCTCTTCGATGATTGCCATGATTTTCAATTTACGTCTTCTCATAATACTCTATTATTTAAATAAAAATTATCTGCTGTACACCGACACGATTACGTATAAACTGAATTTAATACGATTACAGTATTACATAAATATTATAACGTACTCATAACGCTTAAAAGTCTGATTGCAATTAATAATAATACAAATTAATCCCCTGTCGATTAAAACCATACTACTTATTCTGTATTTATAATTAATATTCCATTTGATGTTTTATGTCAGTCTTATCGAGATACCGCGATTGCATACGTATTATTGAGACGGTAAGATAATACTGGAAATTCTTCTTGCTGTCAACGTTTATAAGTTACCAAAATTCTAGTCATTATGTTATTTATTTTCGATAAATAAAAAAAAATTATTTACCTGGAAATGCATAAAACACAATTCGGTCTATGGATTTAACATTTAACATAAATATAAAATAAGTCCTTTAAAATAGTTTTCTTGGAAAAAACAAATCGATTTTTAAACTATTTACACTCGTCAATACTATATAAATATTATAAATTTAGTAAATTTGACGAAAATACTTAATCTTAGTAAATTTCTTTGAGTTATACATGACAAATATAAAAAAGCAAGAATAAAATTAAATTTTTACCATAAAACAAGGTGTATTCATTTTTAAAGGTACTGTAAAAAATAAATCCCTAAGATTTGCACTTGATAAGACTCATCTATTTATAAGACATAAAAATTTGAGGACTGACTAAACTGTTGATCATTCACTTCATGAGGATCCAATCTTTTCAAAACATAGCTTCTCGTAGTACTATTGGTGTTCTATGATGGTTAGGGTTGTAAAATTTCATGAAATTTATTTTCTTGAAATATTTCATGAATAATTCATGAAATATTTCATTTCTATGAAAAATATTTTTTATTTCCAAGTGAACATTTTTAAAAGTTGGTTTATTGTATGAAATAAAGAAAATATGTAACATAGTTACATACTACATACATAATAATACACAAACATAGACATATAAAAAACTAGATGACCGATTATAAGACAATATATTGAAGTAAGCCATATGCCAACAAGGGAAAATTGCATGATTGATTATATCAAATATGTATATTGTATATATTTGTAATATATATTATATTATTATGTCATATAAATATGTATAGGTATCTTATATTCTTATAATCTTATCTATTCAGTTATTTTTTAAACATTTCCCTGTTTAAAAGAAAAAAAATATTTTTCATAATTTCATTGAAATATTTCAAGAAGAGTGAAATTTTCAATTTTAAAATATTTAAATAATTTTTCAAATTTACAACCCTAATGATGGTACATGACTTTTGCCTGTAATTTTTATTATATATATACGTATTGATATCATAATTACTTATGTGCGAAGAAACGTATAGATTGTTTTACATTTTAATAGAAAAAAAGACGGACTAAAATGTGGAACGATAAGTTCAAAAATATATGAAATTAACAATGTATAGGTATACTTAACTATAACATATAAATCGCAGCAATGTTTAATATTTTAATAAAAAAGGCTCGTACTGAAGTGAAAAATAAAGAAATTAAAAAGTGTACGATAATCAAATTAACGGTGTATGGATATATTTGATTGTAACATATGAAACGCAGCTTACAAACAATATTTCAGTCACGACATAGTCCATTTTATATTTGATATATAAACAAAATTAATTATTTCAAAATCATATTTCAATAATATTCAAACAACTAACAAGTACTGCACAAAGTGAATGATTTTGAAACGTTTGCATTTATTTTAAGCGAAACTTTTACGCCACGCCCCAATAGTCTGAAGGCTATAAATCCTGCAAATAGGTTTATGAAACCGTTAGAAAGTTAAAATATGCTATTTTTTTAAAATCCTAATATTTGTTATTTTCTTATTGGTGTATAACTTTTGCCTTTAAATATTTAAACCTGAACTTTGAGTGCTTTGTTAATTTGTTCGATATAATTGTACGGTTAATCCGGGTCAGTCATGATAATATGTCATGGTCAGCCGCAAGAGATGTAAGAGTACAGTTACTGTATCGGAAATAGGAATAGGTTGACGTTATTTGTGTGGTAGGTCAAAGCAGGCAAACGACTATGACGATTGTAAAAATAGAACTTCGTCTAATCACGACAAAATTCTTACATACTTATTACATACGTAGATAAGAAATAACTAAATTATCCAGTAAACGTAACTTTATAAAATATACGTATGTTTACATTCTTCTACAACTTTAAGTTATAACTTATGATTTCAACAACATTGAACAACGGGTTTCAATAAACTTATTTATAAGCTGCTGTGGTGTATCACAGCCCATGAGGGAATGTGAAATTGTGTACTTAACGTAAATGCGTATGTCAGCATAGGTTTCCAGTTTGTGCGTGTTATTGACGCGAAAGCAATTCGTGCTAAGAAAAAAAAAAACTCAAGTACCTGACTAAGTGTACATGAGGTATGTTCATATGGTCTTATATGAGTATATTATATACAATACTTATGGAAATACACCATACACTAAATAGTACAATGGAAATGTGCGTAATCAACATTTGTATGAATTCAGTCGATTTCGAAAGGATCGCACCAGCTAGTATTGGACTTATAGTTGTTCGCGACCACTGCAGTACCGCCTACCATATAAGAGATAATATTCAACAACACATTATTGTAATAGGTGATCTTTGAAGCATTCCAAGTTTAACCGGTGTGATATTCTGCATTTATATTCAATTCCATTTCTTAACGTGCATTATCACAGTATATGGATAACATGACGGACGAATTATCCAAAGATTTTATGGATGCTATTTCTTAAATCCTTGAGATTTATGCATAGACAAAAAATAGCCGTTCGTTTTTACTATACAATAGTGGTTATTAAATCAAATACTAATTTATTCTACTGAATAAAATATGAAATTAAACAAAAAATCACGACCTCAGCTGACAGACGAAGTTTTTATAAGCCCTAGACGTGTATAAATGTATTTATTTTTTTTTAATTTTATAATTGACTTACTCATAAACGATTGTTCAATGGTTACTACTACTAATAAGTACTTTTGTACTAAACACTGTGCAAGATGTGTATACACACATGCTAATCCATTCAAAACATGATGAAACACATTCTACTTTCTACCCATTGTCGGTAACGACAGACTTTAGGCCAACAGTATAGTTGAAATGTGTTTAAAAATACATTTTCAAACATTAATAACAATATTGTTATTTATTTAGTTCCGCGTTGCGTATACAACGTGCATTGTAAAAATACTGAAAGACGTTTTAAAATTATCATAACATTGTAAAATACTTCTCAAATCCAAAACTTCATTTGTTTTTTATCATGCGCTACCGAGGAATATGATATCTAGTCCAAAAATAAATTTGAAACCAAAGAAATCCATCAGTTTTTATTTGCTTGACGTAAGGAAGACCCATATGAAAACATTTTGAATCAAAAAGGGTACACAATACAAAGAGTCGAAAATAAGTTTGGGATATTCTAGTCTAACTAAACTAACCTAACCGAAGTCATTATCACGTGGATCTCGTGTGATAATCCACCCCAACAACGAAAACGTATTAAAACTATTTAACATGCAATTTGAATAAAACAAACGTTGTCAATTGGGTAAATCTTAGTGCCTCTGGAATGGCTTTAACCAACACTCCAAATTAAAACCACCAATTGTTATCAATGACATTATTTTGGATATAATTTTATGAAAGAAAAAAATACCAAGTTCAAATACTTAGTAAAATCATAACTTCAAATTGGCTTATATATTACAATGTAAGAGCAACTTTTCTGTATCAATTATAGATTTACAACTATGACAAAGAGATTTGCAATAACTTAAAATAGACCTGAAAATTATTTTAATTAAATTTTATGAAAAAACTTTTTCTTACTTTTAAAAATATTTTCTTTAAATACAAATTTTAATGTAATATAAGTAGATTGCCTTTATGAAAAAAATGAATTTTATGTATTAATTGTTCTTACAGCGGACGATTTTCATCCTCGGTTTTTGTGATGCATACATTTTTTAGATTCTGAACGGAATGATGGAATCTATTGACTTTACAATGATGTGTGTTTTTTTTTTATTATTATTTATTTTTGTGTCTGACGACATCTTTTTTGTAGTAAAAATGCTTCGATTTGCTTAAATAGCAACTTTTGAAAGGAGAGTGAATGTAGGTAGTACTTGGGCAAGTCGAAAATCCAACTTTTTCAATACTTTTTAAAAAAATCGATAAAAACGATAAAAAAATTACAAAAAAAAACTGGAAATTTTAGGCAAAATCACGTTTTAACAAAATACATTTTTTTTAAATGCTCTATCTCAACAACAAAAAAAACCGCAACAACTTGAAATTTTCACCAAATCTTTATATTGGCATTCTCTATACAAAGTTAATTTTTCAAAGTATTTTGACATATTTTGACTTATTTATGGACAAGTTAAATTTTTGATTTTTGTAAAAAAATTTTTTTTAAACATCTATGAAATTTAATTGGCTTGCCGAAAACTCTTGAAAATTTAATACAAGGATTATAATAAGTTTAACTTATCGTAACTAAAAATATCGAAGATCGTTTCACTCAAATTTTTTTTATAAGCCCATAAAGCTCAAATTTGTATAAAATGTGTCAAAATCACGATAATTTGCAAGTTATTTTGTAGATAAAAATTCATAAAATTTTTTCTGTTTATAACTAAGATTCAAAATTTTAACACTAGGTTATCCATAAGCTACTCTTCAAAAATCTTTAAAAAAATTTCTACTGAACTTAGAGGAAAAAATGTTATGATTGTTTGAAATTTAAATTTTTACGAAATTGCATACTATTGCATTATAATTCAATTTAAATATAAAATATTATATTATTATATACCCATTTTAAACAAACATATTAACTTCGTTCAGAATCATTATTCGTATACAATGATATCTATCATTGCATTCAAATTTAACAAATCCATTGTAATTATAACCTATCCTATAAACGAGGTGTACTCCATCCCCAACTGTACAGCAAAACGAGTAGCTCATCCGTTTTTTTTTATAATATTCAATTAATTAAGTATGCTTAAATTTTAAAATGTATTCATATCTATATTTACACCAATTGGATCTACTTTCTAAGATTAGCCTCATCTCTTATACCATACTGTTATTATTCAAATCAGTTGGAAATGTTGTCTAAGCGATTAATACAAATCGCAATAAAATAAAATTATCATCACTGCGCAATGTGCATATTATTATAGTCAGCATCTACGTACATTATAATATGAAAATTTACGATTTGAATCAAGGCATTTTATTATTCACGTTAAAAAGTGTATGTGAGAAGCCGAGAAAAAAAATATCACATCAAGAAACGCCATTACTGATAATATTTAGCAAAATCAACATTAATGAACTACAATAGAATTGGAATTGTACGGCTTACTATGAGTGCTTGGAATTTGAACACGATTGAAATGTTTGGGTATAGGTTTAATATATCCAGTTATGTACAGTGTATTATTATTTATTGTTATTGTAAATTACTGGTATTGGTAAATAATAAATTTTATGATTTTACACATTATTTAACTAATAGAATAGTATCTAATAATCACTTTATAGATGTACGGTGGGCAAACTTATGCATTGATATTATAATCCTAAATAGATTGAGGAATAGATTGTGGCGCCTCACGGTTTTATGAGCAATACATAATTTCAGCACCCCCAATATTTGAACTCAAGTTGTGCCTATATAGCAGTGGTTCACAATTGGTGGTCCGTGGACTTATTTCAAGTGATCCGCGATTCTAAAGAACTTTTTTCAATATTATCAATCCTTTAATTTTGAATTTTTTATAAAAAAAAAAATAACGAAAATGTAATTCATATTTTAAACGGCTAGTGTACGTAAGTTTTCCATCATATTGAGAAATAGCATCATTCTATATTCCAAGAATCATACAACAGTTCACAGAAACGCATGGTAATAACTAATAAGTCACATTTGAATAAATAATAATTAACTTGTACAATTTTTTCATTGAATAATAATTAAAATAAACTTTTTCTACAATAAAAGCTAAATTTTTGATTTTATTATGTACATATAAATTAAAAACTATAAAAGTAGAAAAATAAATGGTATAGGGGAGGAGGAGCGATAATAAATCAATCGTGGTCCGTAATGGTTGAATATTTACAAAAGTGGTCCGTGCTTAGTGTTGAGTTGGGAACCACTACTATATTATAGTATATGACTCTATCGAATGTTGTTGATGCCTAAAAGCAACAGGCCGTGTAAAATTAAATTTTCTTTCGGATAAAATATACCCCGATAACACTGCAACCTCGATTGATCGTATTTTAACATTTTATAATATATACTTATACTGAACACTATTTTTCTGAAAAATTCAATATTAAAAAGGAATTGCGTGGTACACTTCCTTCGTAGTTAATCCAGCAATTTCAAATGCGACGCACAGTTCAGCAGTAAGTTCACTATTATACATAGTAGTTGCGTTGAGCTATGGTTAAAACTTAGAAATCCTTTAATGGTATCACCGCATAAATAATATATTACGCCCGGTATATTATGCACGCGCTCGCGACGACCTACAGTCTGGATATTTGTTTTGGGGCAATATGTGGTGACTGGTGAAAACGTTGCAATTAAATCAATAACATATCATTATTATTATTGCAGCATTAAAAGTTGTTATAGGTAGAGTATACCAGAGCAATCCTGCTGCGTTTATAATCGATTGCTAAAACGGTAACCAACATCATATTTAACAAGGGTTCTCAACCTTTCGAGAAATATGTCCCCTTTGATGTTTTTGCTGCATCAACTCACGCCTTTCTCCTCACCATTATAAGATGTTGGTTACTGGATAATTATAAATAAAACATTGTCAATTAACTTTTACTTAATAATTAATAACGTTTTCATGATTCGTGTATTTTTAGAATTGTTCACGCCTCCCCAGGTTGAGACTATCAAGGTATTAGATATAACTGCCGACGGTGACAACGAACAGATTGAGTTAACCGTGCAGCTTACTAATCGTGCGCAACTCACCAATACGCGTACAGACGATCCTCGGTTTATACCAGACCTTTAAGCTTTGGTAATATCCTTATGGACGAACGGAGTTTCCCCCGTGTATACCGATCCCCAATCCTCCACCTCATCATCTTCACCCCTCCGCCCACAAGTATTGCATGCATTCATTTAGTATTTCGTTCTTCGCAAACGAATTAATGCAAACACCGCGACATTGCACACGGCGACGACATACCGGGGACTTACAATAATAATTATTATAGTACACAAATTTCATTGTTCGTATCTACTAAATATTATATTATAACTTGTTATGGTTGTACGAACCCGCAGAAGCCACACGCATTATGAAAATCAATAGCCCGCGTTTCTCAGGAAATATGACTCACATAGTCTTTAATACCAAACAATAATATTATTTTACTATTCTAGACATTAAACTATTTAGATTACAGCCACACCAACTCTTTTCAATGCATTCAATTACATGGTTTGTTCCTATAAAATAAAGATATATATACTAATACCGCAGTTTTATTACTAAACTTTATTTATAATACGATATACATGGGTTCATTCACAACTGTAGCTGTATGGATATTTTTAAAAATGTTGAAAATCCAAGAGTCACAGTTGACACACTATATGATATATTTTGAACTCGAAATGTCAAATTTAACCAGTACACGAATAATACGACCATATCAAATATTATGCACTAACATTATTTAATGAATTTAACATATTATATAAAATATAAAGTTAACTTTTAAATTTCAAAATATGTATGCTACGTTTGCATTGTTTTATTTCCCATCCGAAATAATGATGTTTCTTTTCATTGCATTTGAATGTTCTATTTAATCGGACAATAATATAACTTTTTAATGGCCCTTAATTTCGAGCTCTAAACAACAATATCATAGAATATAAATATATTTAAAAAATCTATTATTATTATTATTTCCCATTACATATAATATAGTTCTTGTTAAGTATCCAATTATACATATCCAAGTACCATAAGCCATTGCTATTAACTGTATGTATATACTTTATTAATGGAAGTTACTAAAAATAAAATAGCATTTGAATTGTTTTTACATGCTATCTTTAAATTAAATTAAATTCTTAAAAGACCCTTCAGTATAACTAGAAAATAATTTATGTAAGTAACATAAAAATGTAGGTACACATTATAAATATAAGCAATACTATGTGTCTTTTTTTGTTACACATTTTATTTTCCCAGTAAAATCTTTGATCTTTTTCTATTAAAAAGATGGTTTAAGTTTTAGAGAAATATATAAATTTAATAACATAATACAAAAAAAACGTTTCATTCATATGTTACCCATTTTAAACAATTTAATAAATTTTTTATAAAACTATTTTTTTCTGCATTATTATCGACTGTAATTCCATTAATAAACTGTATTTTTATTATATTTCAACATAAAGTAATTTAAATACAATTATTCTTAAACATATTTTTCAATTTGAATAACATAAAAAAATCTTGACCTAAATAGGGATAGTAATATAATTCTGAGATAATGATATATAAATATATAAATAACGTTTTAAAAGAGTTGTACTGATCCGTATTTATTATTTAAGGAGGCAGCGTAATCTAAGCATACAAAATATGTATTTTAGCTACTGTCAAAATATTTAAAGAGGATTTTGTTTTTACGTCGATCACGATAGAATAATATAATTTTTCGTAATTTCAGTTTCTCAAACCAAACCAATTATTAAGTATGCTTATTAAGTATTTTAATTAACCAAAATACTGTGCCTTTATAGATTATTGACTATTATAAACATAAATATTGGTTTAAATCATAGTGTTTTCTATTTTTTAATACTTTTTAATAATTTCATAGTACGTATGCAAGTTGTAATAAAGAAAATTGATAAATGTCTATGCTATTTGGAGTCTTGGTATACAAAGCTATGGAGAATCCTAGGGACTTGGTAGTAAAATCATATTCAAGGTTTATAGTCTTTAACAATGTGTCCATTCCATGATACCATAGGTCAAATACCTCGGAGTCACATTAGTCAAAAAATTAAACTGTGGGAGGGGGACCTCACATATTCACTAATTACAAGTAACATACAATCACCTTTTTATACTATTTTCTTTGTGATAAACAAAAAAAAAAAAAATTTCAATACTAAGTACAAGAAATTAATCACTACTTCCACTACTCACTTACGCTCGAACAGTCTGAAGAAATTGTTCAGCTAACAGCAACTATTCAAATAAAAAAAAAGATTCTGAACGGAGTTAATATGTTTGTTTAAAATGTGTATATAATAATTTAGTATTTTATATTTAAATTTAATTATAATGCAATTTCGTAAAAATTTAAATTTCAAACAGTCATAATTTTTTTTCTTTTAAGTCCAGTAGAAATCTTTATTATATATTTTTGAAGATTAGCTTATGGACAAACTAGTGTAAAAATTTTGAACCTTAAGTATAAACAGAAAAAATTTTATGAATTTTTATTTACTAAATAACTTGCATATTATCTTGATTTTGACACATTTTATACAAATTTGAGCTTTATGGGCTTATAAAAAAAATTTGAATGAAACGATCTCCGATATTTTTTAGTGACGATAACTTAAGCTTATTATTAACCTTGTATTAAATTTTCGAGAGTTTTTGGATAGCCAACTAAATTTTATAGATATTTAAAAAAAAAATGTTTACAAAAACCGAAAATTTAAATTGTTTATAAATAAGTCAAAATATGTCAAAATACTTTGAAAACTTAACCATTTTTAGAGAACACCAATATAAAAATTTGGTGAAAATTTTAAGTTTTTGAGGTTTTTCATTTTTGAGTTAAAAACTTGAATTTGCGTAAAATTTCCTGTTTTTTCGTAATTTTTATCGTTTTTTCGATTTTTTCAATAAGCATTAAAAAAGTTGGATTATTGACTTACCCTAGTACCATCTACATTTACTTTTATTTCAAAAAAGTTGTTGTTTAAGAAAATCGAAGCATTTTTACTGCTCCAAAACGTGATGACAGACACAAAAATAAAAATAAAAAATTAAAACACACATCATTGTAAAATCAATAGATTCCATCACTCCGTTCAGAATTAAAAAAAATTTCGAATTAAAGTTTTAGATATTATAGTAAATGCAACGTGGTTCATACGAAATGAAAACTTACATAAAGGCTTCTAAAGTTCTAAATTACTACATACCGCATTCAAAGCTATTTCAAATGATTCTTCAGTTCACTATCAAATCAAGAGGTTCATTTCAATCTTCATCTTCATTCACCACTCCAACGACATTTGAAGAGTGGTTGTCCATACGATCTCATAAGTTAATTTCTTAACTATATATTTTTTTTATAACTTATTTTATATACATTTTCTTTTCATTATTAGTTAAATTACTTAGAATCCTGCATTATGCACTATTGTAATCCTCTATTATTATACTCGTATAACAAAATAACATAATACCCGTTATGTTAAAAAAATCCGAAAAAAATGAATCATTGAAAATTAATGTCCATAGATTTAGATAGCAACGAAGGTAAAAATATCTTATTATAAAATAAAAATAAACAAATAAATTATGGTATATTATTTTTATTTGCTTTCATATCAAATAAGTATAACTGCGTAGTATATCGTTTTATAACTTATAACTTGTAAGTAATAAGTGTAATATACTCTTCATCTAGACAGCAGAGTACAATAACTATTATTGATTCTAAAAAAAGTTTGTATAAAACTGTTCGTATATAAAATGCAATGGCATAAACTATAAGACTATAAGAGAATATTTAATAATATTTTACTAAAAAAGAAGTGCAATTAATAGCAATTGCAGAATATTTTAATAATAATCATAATATTTTTAATAAAAGAAAATTAAACCTTATATGAATATGAATACTCTAAGAAAAATAATTAATACAACGTTACTTGTAAAATTATCCGTGTTTTCGATGATGGGATGTGTTGATACATAGACATTTCGTTCTTCTTGTAAAGTTTTATAAATATTAAAACATTATTAATTCATAATTCATGAAAAAAAAAAAAAAAATTAAAAAAATGCTTACAAAGCTTAAAAACACTTGATAATAGAAAATCAGAATCTTTTATGCTTTAATGAATTTTGCTGAATATAGCAGTAGCACGTATCGTATTATGCAAATAATGAATAAACCTAATGCTGTAACGTGATCAAATCTATGTAAAGTAAACAAAAGAAAACAAAAATATAATATATCATACGATATATAATACAGTCCATTGTGCCGCCATGTTGTCCCTTTCGGTGTCTATATAATATCACACATACCCACCACACATACATGAGCACAGCATAAAGTTGTACAAAACAAGACGACTCTTCTTAAGGAAATACGTACAACCGGTTCGTACGACGTAATTTTTACATTACCGCAGCTATTTATTGGTATCAGATAAAACGACTGTTTTTATATTTTTTTCAAAATACTATTATTAATATTATTATCATCATTCCTTTTTTGTCGTCGTTCTTGAATTCGGCTGACGTTAATAGATTTTTTTTTCTTTCAAAAGAACATCTTTTACTAACGTGCAACTGCCCAAGACTTTATTAAAACTGATCTTAAAACGTATAGTATACTTGTATACTAAAGGAAATCGCAACAAATATATATATATATACTGTACCGAAAAGTTATTACTTCATCGGATATAAGATCAAGTTTTAATGTTGAATTCTGGTTAAATTATTTTCTGGATTAAAATGCGTCTTTTAAAATGATAGTTCAAAGCAGCAATGAAATGTTCCATGAATAATAATTAATGTTAATTTTAATGTTCGGATAACACTTAGATTTATTTACTCAAACAGGTATAGTCCGAAACACAGCGCTCGTTTGTAATATGATTCCAGGTCGTATGTAATGATTCGTAAGAATTTAGGGTAGTTAAATGAACTGCAAAATATTTATTTCAGACAAATTCAGTTTTGTTCGAAGAAAATAATACTGCAGTTATCCCGCTACGTAGTAGTCCTCGTACAACGAGACGAGGGATTGCTGTCGCCGTTACTTGGTATACGTTATGACACAAATATAAAGAAATATAAGGACATTATATCCTGGACATATGATTGTTAACATACGAATTATTATTCGTTATTTACATACGAACCTGTAATCATTCGTCGCCGGATTATTGGAAAAGATTTGGAGCAAGAAACCTTGAATGTTTTCGAACAGCTAAAGTGAGGCATTTATGTGTTAAAAAATTTATCAAGTATGGAAAGTTCAATTATTAATAGTTAAAAATTACAAATAAAAAATTAATTCTCCTAAAAAATGTCTTATCTCCGGAGCCCAGATGAACACTAATATAATATCAACATGGGCCGGAAGCGATATTCTCTTAGATTTATCCAATCACATGTTATTATGTCGAACATCATCGAAGTTTTTAGCCATACCTACAAAAAGCTTAAGTCAAGTTTGATATAACCTTTGATTATAAGTAAATAGTATTTATAATCAATGATAAAACTAAAAGCTTTTAATGGTCCATAAAATGTATTCTTGACATGTTTACACGATTGTTCAAACTGTCCGTGTAAGTTACTACATCTAAATATTAATTCTTTTTTATTTTTTACTTTTAAGCTATCGCCAACAGAAATGTTTTTGATGCCATTAAAATAAACCTCGCAGAAATGGATACAGGGGATAACGAATTAAATAATAAATACACATTTCGACACATTCGAAGTCCAGTGGCTAAGAATTCTTCACCAATCATCGTACTTGTACATCCAACTCTTTTTGCAAAGTACGACAATCGTTCGGGTCTTTACAGCATCTTTGCAATTATAAAATTAAAATATATACTCCTACACATTTTAAACATGTAAGACGTTTCTGCAATCATGCATTGTTAGACGTGATTGTCCTATACCACTAATGTGCCACGACAAGACCAGTTCAAAAATATATGAGACATTTTTTTTGAATAATATTATACACTGGAACAATACATTATTGTACATATGGCCATACGTGTAACACACTAACATAATACGGTGTGAAGAACTTATTGAATTTGTTGATTACCTTATATCTCATAGAATTGCAAAACAAATGTTTCATATTAAAAGGGAATCATATTTCTTGTACAAAAAAATAACAGGTAATTAAATAGTTATTTCAAATAATTCCCACAAAAGCGGCATTTATAGGTTAAAAATATATGGATTACATCTTCTGATTTTCTAACATGCGATAAAATATCCTACGGTCTACTTTGTATTTATTCATTTCATTGACGAACTAAGCTGAACAACATTAAATATAAATATAAAATGAACCAAGTTTTTCAATCACATCGGAAAAAATAACCTGTGTAAATAAATATATCTTCCTATAGTATATTTTCCGATCTTACGAGACTTAATCGCGTAGGGTATAAATTTACTACACTCAGCTGTTATTTGTAAAGACATAAAATCCATATATTTCCACGATTTGCACAAAATCTAAAAATAGTCTTCATCTTTATTATAATAGACGTATACGAATAACAAGGAAAATGTGCATGAAAAAAATACGGTCAATTATATTATATAATAATATTCAAAACATCACTGCACATCTCTACAGCTTTCTAAAGAAGGTACGAAAATTGCAATTAATTATTTACTTATTTTCATCCAGCATGGTGGATTGTAGTATTCGAGGTGAGTTCGTATATTAGGTACTTAGAGCATCGCACAGTTACATTATTTACGGCGTAAATTATCATACTGCACCTAAACGCTGCAGGGTTTTTTACTTGAATCGTGGTAACGACAACTTAAATATAATATAGCAACAATAAAGCTAAATAATTTTTTTCCACGCATCAATAGTTCTAGATGTGAAATACACGTGATCAAAAACAAATTAAGGTTTAATATAAGTAAAAAAATACGATACATTTAGTACAATGCAAGTTGAAATAATATATATACTGTATATAAATACAGGCAAGAGTTGAGTTTGTGCATCCAAGTATATAATAAAAAAAAATACCTTATACATTATACACTACACAAGACTATCAAGGGTAAACTATTCTTATAATCATTAAGGGAGTGTAATTTGTAGATAATAATTCCTGTGTAAAAGCTAAAACAATATATTAAAAAAGTGCAAAATAACAAATTATAGATTACCTATAATTTGTCATAATGAAAGATTAAAGAAACCATGTTTCAAACACAGTGTTTAACAGGGGTGAGACAAAAACCGGACAAAGATGTTGCTTCGAATTGAGTATGAAAAAATGTAGCGTTGCTGTTTGATTTCTAAAACGAAAAAACGCAGCAGAACCTCGAAAACAACGCGTGCCACGAGACGGCGGCAAAAACCCCAATGACCGATTGCCGTTTACGTCGTCGCGTCCGCGTGAGTAGGTACCTATTTATAACAAACGTATAATAGCCGATAATATCATATTACGTGCTGCGACGGACATGAGTGTATAATATTATCGTAATAACGTAATTAACGTTTTTAATAATAACGTGTCCCGTAAACCGCGACCGCCTCCTGCGCGGAAAATTATTTTTCATCATTGTCCGTACACCGCGATTAACCACACTTCAAGACTGCCGCACTGCCGTTTAAACTGTTCGGCCACCGACCGGTCTTCCGACACGGGTAATTATTATAACGTTTCAAGCGTTGTTGCGCAGTTAAATGCGTGTTCCGTTTGCATTATAATTTTTTATAGTGCAAAAAAAAAAAAATAATAAAAAATAAACACACGTCGTAGCGCTATTATGGTGAGCGTACGAGTGTAAAATAATCGCGGAATTGGATTACCAGAAAAATGATTATCGCCATTTAACGTCGTCGTTCGTATAATAATATAACATACGTAAAAAACGCGAGACCGGCGGCGGCACAACAACAACTTTAAACGCACGCCAACAATAACAACGTTTGGGTAATAATTATGATTGCGTTAAAAATACATTCGCAGGTGACGTCTAACACGGTAATAGTATTACTTTATGCGTGTATAGTTAAAAACTAATAATAATAATAATAATAATAATAATAATAATAGAATAAATATTATTTTGGTCTCTATATGCATCGAATTCTCAGAAAAATGTCTTGTTTAACTCCCCGGGTATCGGATTATATAACATTGTTATAGTTACCGAGGAAAATCTGGCGGCAGACTTGGATAACGCTTTCATGTTCAAAAAATTGAATTTTTTCCACCACCGGCTTACTATACATCGTAGCATAATGAAAATGGATTGCGAAAATTCATGTTCAAACATAAAATAAAAATAAACCTAACCTAACCTAACTGATTCGTTGATTCGTTTGTTTTAAATCGTAGGAATATTTTTCCAAAAATAAAAGAAAATTCTTACTCGGAGTAAAATCATCGAGTTAAAAAATGTATATGCATCCTCCCACCCCCACCCCACCCCCCCCCCCCGAAATTCTTACTCGGGGCAAAATCATCGGGTTGAAAAATGTATGTGTCCCTTTCACCCCCACTCCACCCCCTGTCTTCATTGTCCTCTGATACAGAAAAAAAATACAATGCTGGACTTAGATTGCGTACGGACTATTATCATGTTTAAATAATATTCACTGCAACACACACGCGCACAGAGTCGCTGGTTAATAATTCGAAATTAGTTTGTCGTTTCACATGTCAAAACATAAAATTTCTATGGCACGCTTGCGAGATTAATGGTCCTGTAGGAATCTACGTGTGTTAAATAACGTGTTCTCCGCGTCGTCGTGGATGTACAATATTATTATGTAGTCTGTTCCGCGTCCACAAACGTACCAACGTCATACGAATGTATACTATTGTTATCATATATATATAATATATATGATTATTGATGTACATTACGATAATATACGCGAGAAAATCATCAAGACACGAGTGTGTTATTCTGTAGCACACCTTGTAGTCACAATGTAGCGATGTAATAATAGTGCAATATTATAATCGATGATCGACGAGGAGGACGCGAGTTCACTATACGACTATATTACTATTATTATTATTATTATTATTATTACTGTTATGAGTTTTATTAATATTATTATCAACGTAGATATTGTTGTTCAAACGCATACCTGCTCGTGCTAACGAGCAATGGCAGTGTCGTGGCCGAAATAAAAAATACCGGTCAAAAACGATTGGCTCGTTAACCGCGAAACACCGGTGTCAAAGCGCGAACGTCGTAATAATATCCATAACAATCGTAATGATAATAATAATGCACGCGACTTCGTGTTACGTAGCGCGTCCGTTTCTCTTAAACGCTTGTAATCATAGTGATAATATGTTCGCGTAAATCAAAATTCACGTAATAAAATGTAATATCACATCGTATAGCGTACGAACGTTGTAAGTTTTTTATAATAGGGTACGCAGTATCTCGTGGATAGGTATTGCGCCGGGATCATAACACTACGATTATTATTATTATAATATAATGAGTTGTTGATTTTGTTTCTTATTATCCAACAGAGCGGTATTTGCTAACTGATACGTAATTTTATTAAACCCGTACGTGCACACGACACACGTATATTATTGCAGTAAAGTAATCCATCGCGAAACACCGAATTAAGGTATATTAAGTACTATAAACACATGTTATGATTCAGATAAGTACCTATACGTATCGTGCATTTTCTAGAGTGAAAATGTTTGCCTATAGATACTTTGTCAAAATTATATAACGTAATTTTCATTTTACAGTACATTTATCATTATACATAAAGCGATTCGTCGATTATTTCACTTAACATTAGGCAATATACTGCAGGATATATCTCGTATATATAGTTTTCTCCGGGTCAGTAGTGTAAGTACCCATACACGTACAACTGATTTCACAGACTCATAGTATGGCTTAGGTATAATGATGATTTGTTTCTTATAATAATTCTCAGCTATAACATTATCTCCGCGGTCATTGTGTCGCAAGTCTAAATATTCACCAGCGTAAATTGAATAAATTATAGATAATTTTCTAGTATAAAATAATCGCTGTATATCTCCTAAGTAGATTCATGTCTCTTTATCGTAAAAAAGAAATTTAATTTAGGTGTATGTAGATATAAAAAGGTAGGTGTATCTAGGACATCTAGTTTAAAAAATGTATTCGAAATGTATATTTATATTTGTAATTTAATTAATTTCAAAATATAGGTCAGCATGTATAAATGTATTTTTAATGTAAGATCATATCATTAGAACACTATATAGTCATATATAGTCAATTAAAAAGTTATAAAGTACATTTGGATATATTTTATAGCTTGAACTTGGAAGTATTCACGATTCCCAAAGTTAAAGCCATTGTTTATGCTAATTACTATACTAAAAAAGCATTGTAAGAATAATAGGTAACTAACAGAATCAAATACCTATTTCAATGTCAATTCAAAAGTATATTATGTTATATTTTAAATATCATTTAAATTTATAGAACTGAGATTTACAAGAATTTTACTTATTGCCTGAATTATCATTTTCTGTCCTAAGCCAATAAATTATAATTAGAAAAATAAGTTATATCGATTGCAGTTTCAAATACTTTGTAAACGAATAAATTAAATCATTTGAATTCAAAAGAAATAACCTTCTTTATTTTCTAACCATTCAGAATCGAAATATTGTTATAAAGTATCACTGCAGATAATTTAACAATTCAATTATTTCATAAAACACATAATATCAGTTCTTCTATTTATTTATTCTCGATTAAATTACATTAAGAGAAAATTAATTTTAGAAAATGTTTTTGTTATCATAGATCAATCATTGTCTAATAGTTATTGAGAAGCCAAAAAAAATATCTATGAATAGCAGCCCCTTGTCTTATTTTTTAAGTTAATTTATTAAAGAGCAGCAAGTGTCCCGATAAAAATTGTACTCAATATTTTAATAATACACAGAACGATGAGAGTAATTTTTATTTTAGTCTTTTATTTATTCTAATCTGCAACGTGTTTTCAATGAACGACGATAAGTAAATGGCAAATATTTTCGGGTCAGATATAGTTGAAATATACTTATTAACTATAGGTCTTAAACGTGTTCACCGTTTACATATTTATTGGGACGGCTCGAGTTTGGAAAATACCTACCCAAAAGAGAGAAATCAAATGGTAGGTACCACGATGCCACGATTTGACAATTATATCACGTGGTTGAAATTTACGTTGTCAGCCAACCCGCGACCGACGGAATGTTAAAAAACTGTTGAAGAAATTCGAAAAAAAAAATTAGATAAATTCTGTTGTCAGCCGTATTAAACCAATGTGTATATACTTATAATAGATAGGTACCGAGCACGAGTAGGAGGAGAACGTGTCGTTTCGCGCAAAAGCCATAAAATAAAGAGATAATTGTGAACCGAGAAACTGGTTGCGGCTTCACCGTAATCCTGTTTATGGAATAATTGGAGTACTGCAGTCCGGTCGTATATTGGCAGTGTCCATTTAAAGTTGCAGGAAGACATGAAAGAAAGAAGAAAAAAAGCAAACATACATTTTTTTTTTTTTGCTCCGTATACGCTGCGCTCTCGACGGATGTATAATCGCAAAGAGTAAGAACAAAAATAGTCTGTAAGTCGTGACCGTAACCACGCATTGAAAATAATAGTTCACCGAGTAATCCAGTGACGTATATGGCGTACATGATCGAGAGGGACAACGGTTTGGATAATAAACGTATTCTACTGTAAGGAGAGGCGTTTACATACGACCTACCTTTATGTAGTGTCGTGGACTGGAAAGAAAAATACGGACGATTGCCCGGAAACGGAAGGAATACAATATACTAACATAACGACTTTTTGAGAGAGGAAAAATCGAAATTTGACACGACAATAATATTATTATTATTATTATTATTATTACCAACAGTATATTATATATATTATTCACGTTAACCATACATAATCAATATAATATTTATTAACATGTATAGAATAATATGTGCAAGTGTGTTTTATTATGTAATTAAGATGATATTAAATCCGCAAAACTTATAACCTTAATATATGCGATGTATACTATATAATGCAAATTCTAAAAATATACATTTTTAAGTTGTTTTTAATTTAAGAGATTGTGAATTTGAAATGTTTTATATTTCAATAAAAATGTAATATTCACCAATTTCATTATCACTGTTATGTTGTACCTAAAGAGGAGTCACGTCATTGGATAATACTACACTATATAGTACATTAAAATCACAACTTTATATAAGTTATAACCATTGATTTCCCCAAAAAAATATTGCATATTTAATACTTAAAATAATGCGAAATAGATAAGAATAAAAGTATTTATAAAATATTCCGTCTTTCATTTTGTCTATAGTTATAAATTAAAACATCACTCCGTTCAAATCTAAAAAATTATATTGTTATAAATTAATTAATATACAAGTCCTGAAAATTATTGGCAATCTTAATCCCCACTTTCCATACTTCAAAATACATTTTTAAATTTAATATATATATATATATATATATACTTACATATACATACATTTTAAACACTCAAAATCATTCCTGATAATTTTAAATTAAAAATTAAATATTTATAATAATTTTCTAATCTGTTGAAGTACCTATGTTGACCAAAAAGTCTAGGAGGACAAAATCATGGCTTTGGATGATTATTAAAATATTAGGGGATAAGTATTCCCTTCCGAAATTACGTGTGCCTAGTAGACCGACTACACCAATGTCGAATACTCTATTGTGCGAATATAAAATAAGAAGAAATCTCAGTAAGGCTGTGACAGGAGTACAGTGAAAAAAAAATATGAGGAATATCACTTAATATTATTTCATCACTGCATTGGTAAGGAGCGTACAAAGCAGTTCTTTTGAGAATATGAGAGATAGAGCCTTTGAAAGAACGACCTGAAACGGGACAAGAGAATGCAATATTTTTCCCAAAGAGGTCTAAGCCAACAAACCATGGATTATTACATTGCTAACACAATTTGACTATACCAGGGAGCAAAATAAAGACGAACATTTTTCGAAAAGATATTTCTAAAATTAAACATATTTTACAACACTGAAACAATATTAGGTATAAATAATTTTTTTCATATAATTTAAAAACTAAAATCTTTTCTATCTATACAAAAATATCTGAAAATTTTACATAAACAATTTTCATCGTTGTCATTTTCAAAGATAATGTATACGCAATAATTAGTGGAATTTCGGTAAAAATCAATTTTCAAGTACAGCCCACCAAATTCTTACATTCAGGCATCCATCCCTAAACAGACAAACCGCTAGCTAAGGGTAGACTATTTCTTAACTTATTAAACAGAAATCAAATAACCCAAATTAATTCATATTTATGGGATTAATTTAAAATTGAGAAATTATCAGAAAATGAACTATAAACAGAATTGTAAATGAATTCACGCTGAAATTATACGAACATTATTTAACTATTGAATGCTAAACTAATTTTACCAAGGGCTGTGTCCTGTGTGTAAAAAAAAGTGTCTCTAGTAGACTAAAAATCTTTAAATTTGGGACCAGCGGTACGCTATAACGCTATAATGTATTTCCCAATTTTGAATAATAATTAATGATGGACTTGATCCATATAGTTTATAATTTAGTTGCTTATATATCCAAATATATGAGACTTAAAATTGTCACTTTAAACACTTATGGAAAAATATCTCACCTCACGATTTTTTTTTTTTTGGATTTTCAAATTGAAGCTTAATCGAATTTATGTCATAACGTTTATATATTCAAATTATATTATTTATTTATTTACCTATCACAATTAAGATTTAATCAATTGTTTAGGCACACAATTAAGCATATAATTACGATAATTTATATATATATATAAAATTATTAATCACAGATCTGAGTCAAACATTTTAACTTCCAAATAATATATAGAGATTGTATAGTTTAAAACTATTATTATCTGTAAAAAAATAACAAAATCAATACTAGTAATTTGTTATTTCATTTAATAATTTGAAAAATTTCTTCGGACAATGTATATAATATGTCCTTCGAAAGTTGTCTTAATAATTCGCAACAAATCTTGCGGTTGAGTAATTTAACACATACCCCGTCAACATCAATAAAAATATCAAGCAATTTAACAATTTTAATTTGACATTCTGCATTAGATATTTATCCTTACAATTTAAATTTATTAATACAATTCGTACTGGCTGACAGTTAATAATAAAATGTATGAAGAAAATTGAATACGTATATAACTTAACTGCGAGTGTAATTTGTGTAGTTGATACTAGGACAAAATTATAAGCATTTAAGCCAACGAAATAAAATTATTTTCGACCACTTAAAATAATATTCAATAGTTTAAAGAAGAATAAGTTGTTTCGATAGGAATAAAGGATACACTAATTAAATTTTATTCACTCATATTGCTTTTGTCGCTTTAGACCTGGGTAGAATATTATTAAATTAAACATTTTTAAGCGGTAACAAAAAAATTAAATACATACAGTTAATTTAACGCGCTTGAAAAACAATTCCAAGTAAAAGGGCTGCATTCCATACGGTATAATAAATTGAAAAATAAAATTAAATAAATTATGAATAATTCAATTGCAATAAATATGAACTAATAATTACTATTACTTGTTAGTTACATACTTAAGCAATATATAAAATCAAACGGTTTATTGTGTACCTACAGCAAATAAACTTTGTTAACAGTGTTTTGATAAAACTTTTACCTATGACACATTGACACGTATGAAATTATGGTCAATCCTTAATCCATCTACAATAGAAATCAAATGTACGAATGTGTTCATTCGTACATTACTTTGCAAGTATTTACAAATTAAAAAGTTTGAACATTTTAAACACTGTATAATATACGCATTGTTTGTGGCCCATTTTTTATTTTTATTGTTCACTGAAAACTTGACATTGTTCCTCTTATAGCACAGATCATTATACTGTGCGGTAGAGACACTAAGGCGTGAATAATAGTTCACAATATTTTATTTTGTTCATAAATTTCAGTTTTTATCTATACTATACCCTCACGTTAATCATTATTTATATTCTCACGCAAACCTATCAAGTATATACCTAACATGTTATATTCAGGCGTGTTCCGGTGTACCTCTACTGCAGGGTACATACCTATACGGACAAAAAATTATAACTTTTTTAGTTTTTACATTGTATCTGTTAAGTATTATTCTAAATTATTAATAATAATAAAAAAAATGTATTGAATACTTAAATCTGTAACAATCATAACTATTTTATAAGATTAAAATATGTTTTCGAAACAATATTACATTATACAATTTGTGATGAACTATAGTTTACGATATTTAAAAAACACAAATAATTAAATTGCATTCTGGTAAATTGTCAACATTTTTCAACACGATGATTTTGATTATGTATAAAAGTTTAGGGTAGGTACATACAAAAAAAAAAAATATTCCTTTATTTGGAAACTCAATTGTATATACACAAATCAATTCGTACGAATACATTGTAATAAATAATAGGAAAAAAATGGGTTATTATAAACAGCAGTAGAAAAACCAGATACATTTCAGCTATCATGCAAGGATACTAACTAACAAATAATAGTATACTCAAAATTGTATCTTAGTAAATATGAATAAAAAATAATAATTTTAAACTTGTTTTGAAAAATGCCAACGTTGATAATGGCGTATAATAGTTGTAATGTGACATCCAAACAATGACAATAACGTATACGCTTGGCATTTATTCTTGAAAGCTGTGGTCTGTGATGAGCGTAAATATTTTCAAAAACACAAAGGAAAGGACTTTATATGTTTTTGATTGGTCTAAAATGACACCATAAGTAGATAAACTACTAGAGCAAACCTCAACGTTTAGTGAAGTTGGTACCTAAGTATGTTCCCAAGGCTTAAAGAATCAATTTTAGGTAAATAATTTACGAATCGATGTGCGATAGCCGATATGCCCTTTCCCCAACGAGGACTGAATATTAAATTAAATTGTTGTCAATGTGATTTTAGCGGACACACGTTATTGTGTTTATAATACGGTCCAGAATATAAAATGTATATATTTGAAAAAAAAATCTGTCAAAAAATTCAAAACGTTTATATCGTCTTGTTTATTTGAAGTTAACGCAACTTGGACAGCCCCAAATACGATGTTGTATGGAGCGGGTTTTTTTTATCCTTTGGTCTTCCATAAATACCTACACATATTTTGTAACGTACCAGGCGCGCACCCAGGATTTTTGTTTGGGGGGAGCTTAAACATTTTCCTATTTCCCTTACACACAAGTAAATAATTACCACAAATTATAAATGGTAATTATTTTACTATTATTATTATATGTTATATTTTATGTTTAATCAATCATAATTGTAGTACTATATTTGTGAAAATATATTATAATAATAGATAATTTAGTGAAAAATACATTTTTGGGGAGGCATCAGCCCCAAAGCCCCCCCTGGATGCGCCACTGGTTCGTACACACTACACATCATATAAACATTTTATATATACACACACAAGAGCGTTTATATAATATCTATTTGTTATTTCAAATGTACGAACGTTTCGTTTAGAGAAAAATTCACGATGATCCAATTTGATCCTCAAAACTCAAATTATAATATGAATACATACCTACCTCCATATGATAGGTTGTGCGTCAAACCTAAATATTTATGTAGCACGAAGGATAAAAATATAAATTTGATCCGCGAAGAATATTATAGTACAAAAATGCACGGAAGATTTGATCATATTATAAGATAAAAATTATACGCATTTTGAATACTTTAACCACATCAATAAGTAGATTTGTAATAGTTAGCTTATATCTATATCTGAGTTTAGAATAAACTAAATCAAATACAGTAGAAACCATTTATAATGATGTTCAAGGGACCAAAGAAAATAGGTTATAATAACATGTTGTCATTATAATCCAAATGACGAAAAAAAAAATTGTAACTTTAATATAGAAAATAGGATAGGTCATTACTACAATGAATTTGTTAAATTTGAATGCAATGATAGATATCATTGTATACGAATAACGATTCTGAACGGAGTTAATATGGTTGTCTAAAATGTGTATATAATAATATAGTATTTTTTATTTAAATTGAATTGTAATGCAATTTAGTAAAAATTTAAATTTCAAACAGTCATACAATTTTTTCTTTTGTCTGGTAGAAATTTTTTTATATATTTTTGAAGATTAGCTTATGGACAACCTAATGTTAAAATTTTGAACCTTAAGTATAAATAGAAAAAATTTTATGAATTTTTAACTACAAAATAACTTGCAAATTATCGTGATTTCAACATATTTTATACAAATTTGAACTTTATGGGCTTATACAAAAAATTTGATAGCCAACAAAATTTTATAGATGTTTAAAAAAAAATTTTTACAAAAATCGAAAATTTAAATTGTCTATAAATAAGTCAAAATATGTCAAAATACTTTGAAAACTTAACCATGTATAGAGAATACCAACATAAATATTTGGTAAAAATTTCAAGTTGTTGCGGTTTTTCGTTTTTGAGTTAGAGCATTTTGAAAAAATGTTTTTTGTAAAAATATGAATTTGCGTAAAATTTCCCGTTTTTTTGTAATTTTTTTATCGTTTTTTTCGATTTTTTCAAAAAGTATTAAAAAAGTTGAATTTTTGACTTGCTCGAATACCATCTACATTCACTTCCTTTCAGAAAAGTTGCTGTTTAAGAAAATCGAAGCATTTTTACTGCCCCAAAACGTGATGACAGACACAAAAAAAAAAAAAACACATCATTATAAAATCAATAGATTCCATCACTCCGTTCAGAATCTAAAAAGTAAAGATAAAAATATTTAATTACCTATGTATTTAATAACTAGATAATTAATTAAATTATTACTTTAAAAGTAAGCTTACAACTTTGTTATAAAAAAATCTATTATTTTGGATTGAACTTTGTCTGTATAAAAATCACGCTTTATTTTTTTTTCTAGTTCTTCAAACTTTGATATTCAGAGCCATATAATTCGCTAACAATTTTGCTGCGCTACATTGAACACTGCACTGATACATTTTTCCATCATAACATCCTTGTAGTCATTACAGACGTCAAAATAATCGATACAAATGAGTACATACAATATAGGAGTTTTGCCGGGACCTTCATTCTAAGAATATTACACCTGATATAATGTCACTTCAACCGGTGACATTATATGAGCGGTTTCTACTGTATTTTCTAAATCCTGTTAAAATTTCTACAAAAGAAAAATTACTAGTTAATACAACCATGTTGAGCTAAATTAATTATAATTTAATTATGCGTGTTGAAAAATATGAGAAAGTATGTATATATCTTATAATAGTTATAACATAATAATTTAGCAGTTAGATAAACTTATAATGAATGTCTCAAAAATAGCCATGATGTACAACGAAATGAAAATAATTAAATTAAATTATCAAGTTGATAAGTTATAATTTAATAAATTCATTATCCACAAGCAGGTCTTATATCTAACGCTTTTAATTTTTATTTAAAAACAACTACCAATACTTAAGATAATTTTTAATTATAGTCTTGAAAATTAAAACATTTCTGAAGGATAAAATAACGTAAATTACTCTTTTTCCGCATTAATAAGTAATATTTTTTATCCATTTTGAATTAATCGAGAAACTATAAAATGATTTTGCTTATATTATTATCATAACAAGTAGTAGCCAGATGAAATAAACCATGAAAATAATATTTTATTCGTTTCTAGTAAAGCAAAATAATTAAAAAATTAATGTATTTCTGAAATAATTATATATTTATTTTTATTTTTTTATTTGTGAATAATTGAAATTTAACAAAATAAGCCTCTTTCGCTTAAAATCCACAAAAAAGCTTAAAATATTTCGAATAATTATTAAGATTTTTAAACCAAGGTGTACATGTACATTTTTTGTTTTATTATAATTTTGCTTAAGGATTATCAATTATATGCAGGTAAATTCCATTGTGAATGTACAATTAGTGTCCTTTTAATTTTAATTATTTTTAGATTTAATACAATACTCATTAGTGTCTTTTTTTTAACATTGGTAACAGTGCACAAATGTTAAGATTTGGTTTACGTTCGTTTGGTTGTTAATAAATTAAAACAAAAAGTATAAAGAATAATATTTATATGGAAGTGTTCATTTTATTTTAAGCATCATTAAAAATAAAAAATTTTTTGTAGGTTTTTGTGGTCGTTTAAAATTTCAAAATGTTCAAGAAAGAGAATTTCATACTTGACCTTTGTGAATCGATTCATAAATTGAAAATGTAGACATGTAACCCTTGTACTAATAATTTATACATACTCATATACATTTTAGTATTTTTATATAGCTGGTATAAGAACCCTCCAAAAAAAAGCACCAAATTGCACTCTAAAACATTGATTTTTAATTTTAAATATTACATACGTAATATATGCTTTATGTATGCTTTATATATTTACATTGTAACATTATTTATTTATTTGTAACAGATGTACACCAGTTAAACATTTTTCGTTGCCAGAAGGAAAAAAAATAAGAAAAGAAAACCGTGAAAATGTACTTTGCATTATGAAAAATTACTTAGTTATGTGAGAATAAAGCGTTTTCTGTGTAATCGAATTTCATACAACTAAATTGAGTTTTATTACGAATTTGAATAAAATATTAACAACATTTCACTCGATTGTCACTTTATGTAGACGTATTACTTTGAATGTTTTTATAGTATTACGTTTGGTACAATAATTATTATAGGTGCCAGTCAAAATCGTAAGAAATAAAAATTATGAGAAATAATATTAATAGCAAAAACAATAATCTTAAAAAGTAAGAAGTTTAGTACTTTTGGTTTAGTTTTTTTGAGACAATTATGTTAATTTTCTTCTCAGTCCTATAAATTCTGCCATTATTTATATGTTTACTGTTAAGTTCATCTATGGAATATAAATTTACCTAAAACTTATTTTACTATCCATATAGATTCCATCGTAGTATAATGTATTGATCTATATATTAATGTTTATAGTTTATATATTGATAATAATCAACAGTTTTTGTTGCTAATATAAAAGAGTCGGTTCGGTATCAGGTTATCAGTGTATAATATATCAGTATTATTCACGTATATTATTGTTTTCTTAGAGTATTATCATAAAAATGCACCAATATTTTGGACCAATCAAATGCACTCGTTTTTATACATGTATAGATGGATTTTTATTATTTGCCTAATTGCATATGGATATAATACAAAACTAAGATATTATAAGTCATGCAATTTTTAATATTTTAAAATATTCGTTTTTAAAATAATTACATTAAATATTTTATTTGAATATAAATAAAAGACTTTTTGCGATTGTTATTTTCGCTTTTACTTTTCACGATTTTAACGCAGGGACTCGATTAACTTTTATTAAGAGTTTTAACGTATATGGTACATCCAAAGGGCAAGTTGTAGATATTTTCAAGTTCAATCAGCTAAAATGAACGACCACCTGATGTCCGGAGTGAGATCGATGTAATTTATATATATATATATACATATATATATTATTTATGTATATTTATGTGTATATATTATATTGGTTATGGGGTTTTGTGTACGTACGATCAGAGCACAATTACTGCTTTTCATTCCGTGAATAATCAACACCTGAAATGCATTACGTATACCTACAAACAAATATGGATGCCCCTTCCCCAATTATCCATGAGGTCAATTATAATTTGAACAACAGTAATTGCGGGAAACCAGATATTATTTATCAAGCGTATAATGTTAACGTCGTGTCTTCTTCCCCCTCCATTGTTTCCGGTCTAACTATTATATTCGTACTACGATGGTAATATTATTGTTTTACACAATATTTTTCTATTTTACATCCACATGTACGTTACAGTTTATATAATAAACCATATACGTATAACGGTGTGTGCTCCGTCTCGTCGTGTTGGTTTATATTTGTCGATCTTATGAGTATAACTTATCGTTAAAGATGTTAATTTTGACTTTCGTTGTTTGCTCACCGCGCGTATGTATAAGTTTCCGCGCCCTAAGCAATTGGTTCAAAGTGAGATTTTAAAGTTTAAATGTTTGAGTTAATATATAATAAATATAATATGTACCAACTACTCATCGTCGCAAACCTGTAGTATCGATTTACAAAACCGTACGGGTACTATATTGGTAAAGTACTGATTGGTAAACGATTATCTTTTATGTTGATTCTCTTTTGCTTTTATATTATAGAAACCAATCCGAGTGATCGAGTTACCTATAAACCATTCTACCACTCAACGTTCTCCGATAAAATAACTTACTCTTCTCGCGCCCTCGTAGTAATAAATTGTTATTCCCTGGCTATATTATTACCGTAAGAAATAAAAATACCCAAGCAGTATAATAAACCGCTATATGCAGAGGAACACTTCAATCGCGGGAGCGATATAATAATAATCGTGATTTGCACATTTTCGTTCGATTTCGATACGCGTAGGTACATTACAATATAAATATAATATAAACGCACCGTGTGATGTATATGCGTACAACATATTAAAATATATGTTATACATTTATGCAGCGCACTCGAGTGATAATATTCACATTGCACGCGTTCGAAAAGTACCTATTTACGTATTTATATTAGAACATGTAACGTGTACGCGCGCATGTGCATGTAAATATACAATATTCTTTTGTACGCCGATATGCCGGCAGTATGTACCTACTAAATAACAACTTTCTACGAGATCAAAATAATTAGATCACCATTATAGGTATAGCTTCAGCAATACCCGTCGTCTACGGGATACGGTTGAAAAATCCGATACCGTTATGATTCGTACACTCGCTCAGCGCACCTTAACACTGGTGCCTAACTGTTGGGCCTGAGTTCAGCCATTTTTATAAGTTATCGTACATTTTATTTTGTAAAAACATTCAAACATTTAATCAGCGAAATGGTACTTTTATCGTATTTTCAGTTATTGTATGAATTGAACTAGGTGTTGAAAGCTGACTGAACCGTTGCATTGTACTGATTACAAATGTTTCGAAAGCTCGCAATTACTCATAAGAAAAATATAAATACGTGTTAAACGTTAAACTACAATCATAAAATATAAATAGTATGTGTAAAATACGTCAGTGTTATTTTGCGATATTTTTAAGTCAACGTTTTGAAACAATTATTGGATTGGCAAAGGGAGTCAGGGGAGGAGAAATCAAGGGGTTTCAAGTCCAACGACCGACACACGTCCTCGTCTCGGGGGAAACTTATAACTAAAAAGCTCTGTGGTGACGTTGGCACGCGAAGAAAGTCTCAAAAATATTTGTTCACGCAGGAACACGACTGTCGGTGCATGAAATTGAAAAAATAAAACGAAAAACGTTAACGTTTTAAAACGGGGAAAAAATCTAAATAATAATAGTAATAATTATATTTATAAAGACACTGCACCTGTGTACTGAAACACGACGAACGGAACGTATTAATCGACTGCAGTAGAAACAGCAGCTACACCAGTTATCAGGAACGAAGACGGCTGGTTTTGTAGAACCGGAAAAAAAGAAACATGGGAGTGCCTGGGACGGTCCTGTTGCACTATACGTATCGGAATTTAATTGCATTACACACGCCAGTCGCTTATTTTATATTAAAATATTATTATTATTATAAGTTAACTACTACGTTGTGCATGTGAGTGTGTGTGTGTGTGTGTGTGTGTGTGTGTGTATGTGTGTGTGTGTGTGTGTGTGTGTGTGTGTGTGTGTCTGTGTGTGTATGCTATGACGTGGTTCGCGTTAATACACGCGTGTTGGCCATTTCTAAATGATATGAAACCGACTACGAGTGAAGCCCGTATTTTTTAGAAGAAATTTAAAATAATAATGGGACACAACGTATCTTCGTCATCCCGTGTACCGCGGTGTATGTGCTTGGTCATCACTTGGTGTTATGTGTTATGCGTATAAATGTATAACAATAATAATATGAACGATGTTACAGTACATATTATGTTTAGATGCTGTTATTATTTTTATTTCGATTTTTCGCTCAAGCACACACACACACACACACACACACGCGTGCGTAGTAAATAGTAGTAAATGTGGACGCGACAATGAGCTTAAAATTTCTGGTGAAATTGAATTCGGTACTGTCGCATCGCGAGCGTTTTGATACCGTAAGTTATGATCATCATGATCGCGATTTATTCGACCTTACCTACGACGTAGCTGCAGAAATTGTCATTGAATGTCGCCGCCGCGTGAATAACTCTCAAACGCGAGGCCGTTCAGTATATTATAATATTTCGTATACCATATTTATTATTTTTATTGTGCTATATAAAATATAAAGTTAAGTCCCACGGATATATATGTATATATGTATACTGGCAATAATAATGTATGGCGTACCTCCTACATATTATTATGTAATATTTTAGGATTACGGGAGTTCAGAGGAGCAGCAGGACAAAAGAGACCTAAATGGCTAAATATACTATGTATACATTTATTATATTCTAAACACTAAAATTTATATTTTTTTTATAATAACTTTTATTATAATTATATGCCCAAACGTTTCCGAGATTCTTTTATTAACGTATTCTAAAAAAAAGTTTAGATGATATTTTATTCGCAACCGGATCGAATTAATCGACGTGAATCTGTAATCACGTGTAGAGCTCGATCGTTATAAACTCGGTATACTACCTACTCGCCTTCTAATTAAAACGGGGATTCGTAACTTTCTAAAGGATTTGGATTAAATTATGACACATATATACCTAGTACCGACTATACACATAGTTCTGTCGATTAAGAAACCGTGATGTAACGAAATTCCACCTATCCTTTAGAACAAAAAAAAACCCTAGTTCACTTTATATAATTACACAATGTATACAATTTAGGATACGATATAAGATGTAATATATAGTGCGCACTCCTGTCACTGTATATGAATCATTCAAGAGTACAATTCAATTACATAATTAAACTATATGTTTTATTTGGCAACACGAATTTAACAACTTTTTCAAAGTTTTATCGTACATGAATAATGCATAAAAATAAATTTAAATAATCGTAATCATATACTCTCAGCAATAGCTATATATTATATATATATTTTACATTTTTTCCCCTTAGAAAACATTTATCCTCTCGTAGTAAACAATCTCTAATTTTGATATCATATGAAAACCTGGAATATATTGACGTTATTTTAAGTTACTATGTAAATACTAATTTGTACATAGGTACTAATACCTAAACTAAAATTCATATTATAATTAATAAATTTGACTCATTTTATAATATTGTACGTGCATTCTACTGCCATAGATAATACACATTATACCCAAGTAAAATTTATCTTGGTATATCATTGAACGATATATATATATACCTTTTTATACTATATATTAATTCAATTTATCATATTGATAGTGAATTAAGTGAAATACATTTTCAAGATCTCAACCATTATTAAAATATCAGACAAAAGACAAGCGGTTTTATTGAAGTATTTTTTTTTTTTTTGGAAAACTATTGATAGTAATTATAGTGTATAGTGTATAGAGCTTTTCAATAATAATGAATAAAATACAATGGCTGCGTTATATTTATGAGAGAACCAAAATGAATACGATCCAATCAACACCTTCTGGAACTGTAAACGGGTTATTCAAAAACATTTCAATGTCTGAGATACCAAATTCGAGGAATATGACAAAAACTCAAAAGTATAAAAGATATTGTACTAAAGTGTTATTACTTACTTGTGTGTTTCCAACAGACACTATAGTACCAACTATACAGTTTGTACCATAAAAGACGCTTTTTGTTTTATATAATATAAAATTATGAAGCAATAGAGTATTAAAAATTATTTCAAACTTTAGAATATTGTCTGATCTTTAAAATGTAGCTGATGCCCAAAAAAAACTAGAAACACATACACTACGAATGGAAAGGCAATTGACCCATGAATGATAATATTTATTCTGTTTCGAGGCAACAAAGAACGGAAAAATGTTAAGTATAATTGTATTATTTGGTAAATTATTTATGCAGTGTTTACTGATCGGTTAACTGAACAGAAATTGAAAACTCATCTAAAATATAGCTTAAAATATAATGCGACTATAAGCAGGATAATGTTTGATGTAAAAACCATTTTGATATGCATATTATATACGGCTGCATATATTGAAGAAGAACGTGACCAAAAGGTATTAATACTTTACATCAATACATCATTATTAATTGCCATTGATATAATATATTATACTGCTGTAATAAACACGTACCTGTACCTATTATGGTGGAATTCTGGTTTCCAAATTACGTGTCTATTCAAATAGTTGTGCATGTGCATATTTAATTGACGAATACAAGTTTGAACAAGCCACACGTTTTCATTTCAATTTAACGCTGAAAACCGTATTTTGTTGCATTAATAAAGAGAATATAATATATTTTACTACGTGATCGTGAGAGTGAAATCATATCCAGCACAATCAACTTAAGTACCTATATAGAACTTTCATTTTGATTAATACATATACTATTACCCTCATTTCCGGCATATATATATATATATATATATATATATATATGTGTGTGTGTGTGTGTGTGTGTGTGTGTGTGTGTGTGTGTGTGTGTGTGTGTGTGTGTATTTATATTCAGTAGTATTTTCATTGAAGTTACTATTATGCTCAAAAACTTATTCAACTCTTAACTTAAGATAATATATTTTTTTTTTAAATTGCTACCATTTCTAAGCAATGCAATAAAAGTTTATTGGCTTCGTTTTTTTTTTCTTAAAAACTATTGATTTTCTTTGTAAACCAAAAATTTATATAATGCTTTTGAAAAATATTCTTTGTCAACATGTAAAAGAAAAAGTCTACATTTTTAATATAAAATAAATTACAATATTTGATATCAGTTGGCCTATTTTTTCTCTTAAACACCGTTAAATATTGTATAATTTATGTCAATTATATTTTTAAAATAATGTCTGTAAATTATTCTATCTAATATATTATTCATTTATTTATTATAACATTTTATTCAGACGTAAATGCTTGTTCTTTAAATTGAAATAAGACATTTAAGTAAGAAATACACATGCATTCTCGTGGCTCGAGGTAAATAAGGCGTTAAATCTTAAATTATAGTAATTTTTATTAGTTGACCATTGGTTCAAATGAGAATGACTGTAATCAAACACATTCAATGATTTTTAATCTACAAACTTCCAATAGACGAGTTCGATAAAAACGCGTATTTGTTGTACAATCACTAACGAGATGTTGAGATATATCATAATACAAAATTATTATTAAATTGAACCACATATAATTATTATTATTCAGTGGTTTTTGTTTGAATAAAAAAAAAAAAAACCTGTTTGCACTTTATTACAAAATACAAACTCACGATACTTTTTTGTGAACTACAATTTAATATGTGTTGGAAACGGAAAAAACTTAATACATTTACTATATACATGAATTTGATCCCGCCTTGCCAATCATGCAATTACTTTGCACCACAAAAATCCTCTATGTATAAAGTTTGATGATGCAAACTTTTAACTACCCAACATAACTGCGTGATGCGTATAAAATAAAGAATAAGAGTAAGTAAGTATATAAATATAAAATCACCTAATGAAATCCTGACAAAATAGTAAAATATTAATCAAATTATAATATGAAAACTCGTCTCGGCACCAGTTTATTGAAACCCAATATTTTCCATTGCGCTGAATAAGTATTATAAAGACTTTACAATACCAAAGTACGTACTCGTACATAATTTCTCACGGTTTCTCGTAGTAAATTGTATTCTACATAATCGAACTCAGGGTTATGCAATATGTATACAGCGAATTTGAATAATTATAACTAACAAACTGTAGTGCTCTTCTATGGAGTAAATCGTTTGCTGTTGTCATTTATTGAATAGTGGATAATAAAGAACGTAGACTTTATGATGCTGGAAAAAATCAAGCAGAAATAACATCCTTATTTCAACGTACTGACTATAATACACTTGTACAATATATGATACTTAAATATTGAACGTGCGCATACGGGAAGTGAAAAAAATAACAATGACGACTAAATGACAAATGAGTTTCATTATTTTAACGGTTTTATAACTATAATAAATGTAAATATACAATACTTTGTATTCAGAAAAAATACAAGACACATGGTGTTATCATGACCATCTATTAACTATAGTCTATAAGCCATTATATTTGTGTACACAGTACACAAACATATTAGCAACACTGTATAATTTAAATACTTATAATTTGAGTTGTAGTTTTTTATTTTCCTCATACATATTGTTTGTGTATTGTGTAGAAATGTCGACGAACAGCTGGCCTTGCCAAACACATTTTCCAATTTAGATTGTCCATAACAAAAAAATTATAGTAGTTATTATAAAGATAAGTCGTTGAAAAAAATCGTTAAAACTATTTCTGACTGTTTATAAACGAGGAAATACTACTGCACATGCAGAATGCACGTGTGTACAAATGCATACTAATATGATACACAAGCACAATATATTAAGGCTAAATTAAGGCGCAGAGTATACAAAAATAACATATGGAAATATGCTTAAAACGAAATGAGATGTTTATGGTTTATCTACGACTTATCGATTAATGAAAAAGTAAAAACGATCAAGCGTGTATAAAATAAAATATTCGAAACCAAAACAGTTCGGTTCGTTAACTATAAAGAATAAAGTTTCAGCCCGCAGGCTGTATAATACCTTCCGTTCGGATATAACAGTAGTACAAAGAGAAAGTAAAATAAAGTTTAAAAGTTTTCCTCCGTCTTTTTAATTTGTATTGCATGTTCAAAGCACTTGAATTTTGGTGTTTTATTTTCGAATACCACCGCGGCGCATACCGCCATCATCGGTCCCTTTTGATGCGGCGATGTTTTAAAGCGTTTCCGGTGCGGTTTGAACGGAATAAAAAATACACATAATAACCTTTGTCCGGGTAATCTGGAGTAGGTCTTAATGCATTCATAAAGTATATATTTTATATATATATACGTTATTATACACGGGGGCTGCTAATAATAAATCGAGCTGCGTATCCCGCCCGTCTTTCTAAGTGCAACTCCCGACTCTGACGGAAGCCACTCGAAAGTTTTCACGCGTGACTCGGCTATCAAGTGCACAAGTTGTGTGTGTGTGTGTGTGTATGTGTGTGTGTGTGTGTGTGTGTGTGTGTGTGATAATAATCTGCTACAGCGAAGTGTATTACGATGCGTATGGATCATTATGGGTCGAACGCCCGCCGGTGGTGGCGACGACAGTCACAGTAGCCTCGTCACCGAATCGCATTTGCATTAATAATAATTCGATATTATTATTATTACTCTTACGATTATTTAATGCACGCGGCATTGCATCGTTGTTATCAAACACTTGCGTAATACCGCTGTGTTATAAATAATAATAATATTATACACTCTATGCAATGCGTGTACTAATTTTATCGTCAGCGTACATTTATGCAACAACAATAATAATAACACTATTAATAATAGTAATAATAATAATAATAATAATAATAATAATAATAATAATAATAGTAATAGTAATAATTTAATATCTAAAACAACGCGTGTGCCTCGAATAAGCCCTGGTGAGTATAACGTACAAACGGAAACCGAAACCTAGTTAAACAGTTATTATTATAACGAATCTGCAAGTGAGCTGCGTGTACACACACGCACAAGTACACAACACGAAGAAACCTACTACCGTTTTCTCATTTTCCTGTAACAAACTGTAAAACTATACGTATATTATATTGTTACGTCATACTGTGGAAAATCACCATATATAATATGTGTAAGAGTATTATAATCAAATACTTTACGTTTTTACATACGTATGTAAATCACGAGTACGTGCACTCAAACATTTGCAATGTTAAACGCACATTATCGTAAGTATAATATTATGAAGTATATTAAATCGTTAGCGGAAAGAATACGTTCTGCAAGTCAGGCCATCCTCGGATACTCCTGTACAGCGCTAACCTGTCTACTAAAATTGTGTATTACACCTATGCTATATGCGACAAATTTATTTCGTTTTAAGGCAAATATTTTACAAAAAAAATTAAAAAAATATACCAAACAACAATACCGACAACATACTATTATATGAGTACTTATATATTTCATTTAACGAACGCTACAAAAAATTAAATTAACGCCTACGAGGAAATATATAAATTATTACAAAACATGAGTAGTTTTTACCAATAGACTATTACACATGATATCATTCCGTTTATACATTTAATTTTTAATCGAATCGAGGCTATATTCAAAAAAATATCGACTTTGTGATAAACCTGAAATGAGTTTAGAATTAAGCATGAAAACCTAATCAAGCATTTCAATTTTTCAATGATCTCATAAGATTTTATAATGCCCTATATAGTAGTATACATTATAATAAAATAATAATAATATTATTAACATGCACGAAAAGATTACTCGTATACAATGATGATTATTGTAAGAATGCCGAACCACTAACTAAACATTTTTATCATATCTTGTAACATTTCTTAGCCTAAATGTAGAAATAATATGTGTACGATAAAATTTTCATTTTCAGGAAATTATTTTTTTGTGCTTTCGTTATGATGTGACTAATTATATAAGATTGTTTAATAATTCTGGTAATATTATTTCGTAGTATTGAATGGATAAATTCATAATTTGCTGATTTTTCGGATCCTCAAATTACATAAAATAATGATTAGCGATAAAATATTAAAACTTTAAGTCGAAATATAGATTATAGAGTAGCTAGATGAAGTTGAACAAGATTAAACATTAGATTCAGTTTTTGGGTTAGTAATCTTGAATTTCATCAATAGAAGACTTTATTTTACATGGAATGTCACTTGTAACAAGTAATTATAGTCTTAATAGTATACCATTTTACCATCTACACCTATAATAAACAAATTGATAATCTTTTCCTAGTTAATTAATTGCAGCATGAAATATCCTACTTTGATAAATTATTTTTCGATATTGTTTATCTCTTTTATAAATAGATAAATAATATCTTCAACATTATTCATTTATTTTTCGTTTTGTATTAGGCGATGTTTGTTGAAAACTGAAATAAATTTAAATTGAATAAACTATGTATTAGGTATACTGCACAGCAATTTCATAATTTTCCTTTATTTTACATTTTAACCATGTGATAAATCATCTTGGTATTTTGTTGTTATAAAATTTGATAATATAAAATTGGTACAAAAGAGAATAATGAATGACTTTTTATAAGCTATTTATGAAAAGCTTGTTTTTTTCATAAAGATTGATTAGTTTTATTTTAAAACATAAAACTAATATTAGGTTATCTATTAGTTTGACGCAAATATTTGGAATACAGTATACTAGCTTATTGACTTATAAGTTATAACTAATAAGTACCTAAGTTTAATTTAACAATACATTTATAATTATATAAATGCGCATAAGAATTCAAACAATATTGTCAACATATTATGTTACTTCTTGTTAAAAGATAAAGCTACCTTATCAATGATTGAATTATACTGTTTATGTTGATTCTGGATAAATGGATTAAATTAATTTTCATACAAATATGTAATATTTGAACACAAAGTTTTTAACGTAGTCTCATGTTATTATTATTTGAAGAAAAAAAAATTGAGAATTTTGAATCCAAATTTCTTAGAAATATTCAAATTTATTTTATATAGAATATTTTATACAACTGTATGATTTACGAGTACCAGAGTACATAAGTAGTATATTTAATAAAAATAATACTTTTTTTTTAAAAATAAAAAAATTGGGAAGAAAATATTTTATAAATATAATATTTTCATCTAAAATTAATTTAACTTTATAGCATCCTATGTATTAAACATTAACCTAAATTAAACATTTACCTAAATAGTATTATAAATCAATGAAGACTAATTTTTAATGATTATTTTCTTGGATGTGCTTATAACATATAATAGCTGTAATAGCTATAAAAATCAGGAAAAAAAATACAGAAAAATTATTTTGGTCTTATGGCGAAAGTACGGACTAGAAAATTCTAAAAATGGACATACAAACCCTTGCAAGTAACTTGCAAAAAATTAGCATGATTTTGAAAAATATTACGTAGCTTGGGTGAATCAACTTCACAAACGTGAAAGGTATTGTATGAGAAATGATTACTGATTTATTATTATATTCAGGAATATCATTTTTGGGAAAAATAATACACAGGAATTCTTCAACCTAGCCCCGTATAATGTCAGATCTACTTTAAAATTTCTACACATTTCAAAATTACTCAACAAAGTCATAGTTAAATGACAATTTCAGTAAATATAACTATGTCACCGTGTACTTTGTTTTAGTAAAAATAAAATATATTATTATTTAATTATAATCACTGAAAAACACCAATAGCTCTTTTGATTTTAGGCGTCAGACATGACGTAGTACAACCGCAATCAGAGTTATCGGTAGGTACGAGTTGTGGTCACCAAATTACGTGTGTATATTATATACTTTTTGCATGGACACTTTGCATGGACACTGCGAAAAACTATTATTTTCGGCATTATATAATTTTGCCATTACAATCTCAATTAAGTTAAACACTGGTATTTACTATCGGATTACGGTGAATGTGGTAATATAATTGGTGTGTTATAAACCTGAAATTAAAGATATAACTATCTGTAGCGCTAAAAGGATTTTCAGTCGAAACGTGCAAATCATCCCTGCGATGATAATGTAGAGGTATACCTATACGGCTGTCGGCTGATGCAGCTAAATGGAAAATTTCCCTACGACCTCTGCAGCAGAACTTTTGACCATCAGTAACAGAATCATATATACAATATGTATTATAACAGTGCGGGGATCCACTAACAATGTTATAATGTTTAACGGTAATGTTTATTTTTCGTATACGGGGAAAAAGTCCCTATATACCTATGACGACGACTGCTGCACACGGCACAAAGAATATAATGTCACCAGTGATTAATAATTTTCACTGTAGTTTTACACACACAATAATGTACGTAGAAAAATACAAAACTAAATTTTACGAAGCCCGACACCTGTTAAAACTGCAGACCATTAATATGTTTATTCACGCCGCCGTCGTCGTAGATAATTAAGCTCGTTATCACCGTCCAACTTTTTGTCGAGACGATAATAATATAATTAAGAATCATGCGCGCGCGTCGTATAACAATATATACAAGTAGATACTTTCAGTGATAGTATCCAATCATACTTTGATTTTAACTACTTTTTCTTTCGATTTATTGCTGAATATGCGCGAACGATTTGTCTACACGGATTATAAATTTCTTGTATTATACAGCGGCGGTCGTATAATATGTCATTTGAAATTTTTCCGTAACACCGATGAACGTGCTTTGCACATAAAAATATTATCATGTCACCTAGCTACGTGCCGCATCATTTCGGGCACGTATAATTAAGTTTAAAACTGATAAATACATTTAATATTCTGACCGCTGACACTTTTGATTTAAATCGATCTCGTACGATTAGAAAAAAATAAAAATAAAAATCATGATTTCGTCGACATTTTAATTTGCGGTCCTTTTCGTGTGTGCAAAAAAAAGCCAACTCCACGGTAACTCGATCATAAAATATAATTGCAGTACTTGCCTATGCGTAAATAAATATAATAGTACCAATATTATGCTAATTTCGGGTATACGACCACACGCCGCACCCAACTACGTCAAGTGCTTACAGAGTTAAACGATTATACGTATGTAAATTAAAACTAGAATTATTCCAAAAATTATGAAATGTACAATTACACACCTAATTTTGAGGTACTAAATAAGTTGTAATAAATAAATTGAGTAAAACTCGTATTATTTTAGCATTTGCATGCATGTTCATTCTCATGTAGATACATAATATGTTATCTAACTATACACCTAATAAATACCCTTCCATAAAGTGATAAAACGATATTGAATATTATTATAACGAACAAAGTGTTTGAGCATACTAGTAGAATTTAAAACAATGTGTGACTATTGGTATGTGTTATATACCCTATAAGTGTGCGTATAAATACTACGTACAAAACCATAGATAGAAACATGGTCGTTAAACGAATTCACTTATACCTGTGTTCAGTGGCGGCTATCGGGGGGGGGGGGTAATTGGTGGACCGCCCCCCCCCTTGGACTTTTTGCCACCACTATACATTATTACAATATTGGCTACAACCATTGATTATAAATATTTAAATATTAATTATATTGGTATTTGGTGTTATCTGCTAATTGATTTTTCAGTTGTACAATATTTTTTTTTCTCCATGAAATTTTGGGACAAGTGCCTGATGCCCCATATCACTCTGTTTGATAACACGATTAAAGATAGTACTGTCATTAGCCATGTGGTGATTGTTTACGCATAGTATCGTATTTATCGTAATCGTATTATTCGTATTGTCAATTGACAATTATTTTCATTTCGTTTGCATTTTGTAAATATTGTAAATATTTTATTTTTCAAATTTTAAATAAATATTTATATTGAAAAAAAGTGTTGTTATTTATATTTTTGTACCGATTATAGTTAAATATTTCAAAATAAAACAATGGGGGGGGG
>JAIPRK010000344.1:158341-237721 GCA_025469195.1 Chaitophorus viminalis
ATTAATATCAAATTTAATAATATCGTCGTCTCGTAGTATACTAAATAATAAGAATCTGATAATAATTTGTTTAATGGTTATAACTTATAACTTATAAATGTTATAATACGATTAATGCGAAGAATACTACATACAAAAAATAAGATTATTTATCTGTGTGTATACTGCAGCTGTAAATATACCTAATATTATTTACAAATTATACTCGACAATAATACGAACGAAAATAGAAATGCGTAAGACAGAGCGCTGCTACAATAATGGGGGTTTTCCAGTAAATCATGATAATAGATGTGATAACTCTAAAATTATTAATATTTTATACATCCATTTTTGAACACTTTAAATCTTATGTTTTCGCCATAAAAATTTGCCGCCCGGGGCAGCTGCCCCCTTTGCCCCCCCCCCTTAACCCGGCACTGATAGTATTAATTATTAAATATATTATTTTTATAGTATGTCTGTGGTCTGTGGCATGATTTAAGATATCTTATTATATCTTAAATGCATGGCATATAATATAGATATTTATTTATAATCAATGATATTATCTAGAAACCTTGTATATTCTGTGGTTGGTGCCTGGTACTGATAATACTTTATGATATCAACAACATTCATTTTTATTCTGTGACTGTGTTGTCTACCAAGCATGATTATATCTTTAATCATGCTACCAAGTAATAAATATTAGATATGATTTCAAAAATTTTACATGAATAAACTTGGTGTTTTTTTAGACGGATTTTCAGTTTTATAATTCTTTATTTTTTAATCCAGACTTCATGAATTCTTATGAATTTAATGTCGGAAATATTTATAAGTGGTGATATTTGTTCTTATGTTAAAAGCTAACTGGTCGCTTCTGGTCGGCTATAGTTGAACACGATGGCCAATAATAATAAAATTAAAGCTCTGCTATCTGATTTGGGTCGGTCCACTAAAAGAGGTGTGAAAAAATGTCCATCGTGTGGAACATACAATGGTACAAGAACTGTAGTGTGCAAGACTTGTGATATGTTGTTGAAACCAAACAATAAAAAAGTTTCACCCTCTGAAGTATGCAGTCTTCTTACATCCTCTTCATCAAGAGTAAAATCACTGAATTATTGTTAACGTTTTTTGATTTTACACTGCTCTTACAAGTAAATATTTCAGATTTTCTCTTATATACAGTCCGAAAATGTTGATTTCAATGAGAGAGGTTTCGTCCATTTTCCTGACGCAAAAAATAAAGAAATCAACAAACTCGATACAGGAATTTGCTTAGTCTGTTCTTGTGGTCGTTCATTTGATAGTAATGTTCTAAAGTGCCATGTAAGTTTAAGTATTTATCTTAATTTTGTACTAGGTCTTACTTAGATTCAAATTATTAAAAAAAAAAAAGTGTATTTATATTATATTTGAAAATCATATATTTATAATGTATCCATGTTATTTTACAAATTATTAAATTGCTTAGATTTCATATTTTTTATTTCAAGTTCATTATCTTAATATTATATACTTTAGTTTTTAAAATTCTTAGGTACATTACCAATAAGAAAAAATTATAGAAATAAGAAATTTATATTTTTAATAGTTGTTAAATTTGTGATCATTGCGTTTTTCGTCTAACATAGATTGAATAATATAGAAGGTTCAATTAAATATGAGTATTACTAAGAATGAAAATATTTTTTTTGTAAATATTTATGTAATTTGATAGACACTGAAATGTCTGAAACAAATTGATATTAATAATATTTACACACAGTATTTTATCATACTCTAAAAGTGCTTTAAATAGATATAAATTAATAGTATATTAAATAGATACCTTTTAATTGCTATTTTGATAACATCATGTTTACAGAATTTAATATAATCTTACAATGCCAAATATTCTTCAATAAATTAAAATCTAATTTAAATTACATAAGTTATTTTCTATAGGAAAGTGTATTAAACGCTAGTATTCAAAGTGAACCTTGCAAACATGTACGTAGTTGTTTTGAATGTAATACAATTGGTGTATCATTGAGAATCGACCAACAAGTTTTAGAATTTTTTAGAGTTCCCCAGACTGTGAAACAAGTATGTCGTTAATTTTTATTAGTTAACGTTTTACATATTCTTTTTTTTTACAATTTAGGAAGTATGGTCGAATTTTATTGATAAGAAAAAACCCTATTTACAACGTGTATCTGAAAATATATTTGTTGTACGATGCAAAATTACAACTCAAAATCCATTAGGATACTTGCATTGTATCATCGGAAAATATAATAGATGCTTTAGCTGCACAACTACACTTGTGACAGTTGATCAAATGGTTAGATATTATTCTTATTATTCTGTATATGCTATATATGCTTATTACATTTATTCTTTTAGGATCAAATACCAGATTTAAATACATACTTCTGTTGTCATTACATTGCATGTTTAAGTGCGATAGCAAGTTCACGGTATATGGTTCAAGAATTTGAAAAAAATCTTAACCCTTTTGTTTCCATCTCTACGTTGTCTGCAACTATTATTCAACTTGACAGTTTACCAAGTAATACAAATTCTTTAGTTATTAATTATTCAATATATTTATAACTGTATCATGTATTAATATGCCAAAGGACTACTAATAGACGGCCTAAAAATTCACCGAAAACCTATTTAACAACCAATATCAGTTACATCAGTTACCCTCATTGTAATTTGTGAACATTGTTATTGTGTATAGATTGTGTAATAAAAATATTAAAAACAATGTTTTAATATAATAATGTCATTAGGGTACTACATTTATATCATCTAAATGTTATAATAATGTTGTGAAATATTAATTTAATGAATGTTTAAGGTGATCAGGTGGCAATGACAGAAGAAAGTTATGAACCAGTCACATTTTTTGATGATCAGATGATTTTAACTAGTGATACTTGTGTCTTTGAGAGCATTGCTCCTAAATATCAAAGAACAATTCCCAAAATTATTTCAAAGGTAAATATTTTATTTTAACTGAGTAATATATTATTGACATTTTTATTACCATAATATGTACTAAATTGATTGATTAATCTAACCAATATGATTAGGTTATTAAATAAATCAAATGTTATTAAAAAATTCCTAATTATTGTATCTGTGATTTCTACTTTTGGCGCAAAAATCTAAAGAAGTTTACTACAATCCACCAAACTCTCCAAACATATTTAGTAGTCAAAGAAAACTGATCTTAATGTATTTTTTTTACTAAAATAAAAAAGGACAAGACTAAACAAATTATTTATTAAAATATATTAAACGATACGAACAAAAATAAAATAAAATTTTTTTTTTTAGAAACGGAATAAAACAAACCAAAACAACTCTAGAATAAAAAAGAAAAATTGTAAGATTTTAATTATTTTAAATTTAAAAGTCTATACGCTGAACTTAAGTATTATACATTTTTTTTTTTTTTTATGAAGGTCTTGAAAAATCACAGGATGTTAATCCAAATCCAGTGTTAAATTTTGAAAATTGGCTGTCTTCTGTTACAGAACGAATTAATCAAGAAATGCATTATCAATTTGATGGTAATCCTCCAACTATGGTTTTTCATATTCCCAAAGTAAGTAATATAATCTTATAATAATTATAATACATATACTAATAATCAACTTAAAATTTAAAAATTTATCATAATATCAGCGGAGAATAACCGTATCTTGTTCTGTAATATCAGAAAATGAATTTAGAATTTTATTTACATTGATATAAGCAATTAATATTATACACAATTAAAATAATTTAATAATCAAATAATGTTACCAAACAATAATATTTTGTTGACATTTGTAAAGAATTAAATGTTTATTTTTTTTTTTTTTCTAATATAATTTAAGACTGGTAGGAAAATATGTATCATAATTAAATTCTGAATTATTATGATAGATACTCTATATTACTAGACAATAAAATAAAATTTAAGTATACTTTGCTATGTGTAAACACAATCTTAACAATATTTTATTTTGGTTTACAGTTATTTTTTGAATGTTTGTTAGAACGTATGTGTGCTGCTTCTGCGAAAAAACGTTTACCAAATTCCACTTCAGTGTTTGTGAAACGTGACTCTTTACCTTTAGGCACACTCACTAAGTACACTTGGCATATTACTAATATAATGCAAGTGAAGAAAATGTTTGAAACATCTCTTGTACCTCTTAAAATAAGTCGTAGCTTCATCAGAAACCAAGACAACACATATGATGATTTTGAACAAGAGAGGTATGACGGTATGCCAATTGATAAATCTCACCAACCAATACAACCAAATAATTTGAAGACATATCTCAAAGTAGGTTAGTAAATAAAATAAAATTCTATATTATGTTAAAGTAATTTTTTCTTTTTAAGTATTCTTTGAGAAAATTAAAAAAAATTAATGAAATACATTGTTTTAGGCATTGTGAGTCCAAATCAAAAGGAAAGAATACCATTTATTGTTGAATGGATTCCAGATATTCTTCCTATTACCAAAATTGGTGAATTAAGACTGACCTTCAAATATGGACATATGCCTCCAAAAGATAATGATTCTTAGAAATAAACATAATTTAATTGTATTCTTAATAAAATATTAAAAATAAGATATTTTATAAGATAATAGTTCAATAGCATCTTAAAAAGACAATAACAGGATGGTCTATTTGAGTCCAGATTTCATGGATTTTATCATACTTGTCCCAAATTATAAAATTTACATAGTTCTTACACTACTGAAAACAGATTTTTGTTTATAATAATTATATTATATTATATTATATATTATATATATATTATTTTTAAGTTTTAAAAACTTAATTTAAAATGATCTAAAAAAACTATGAGGTAATAAGTTAGCTGACACTGCAGAACAGAAATGTAATTTATATACTGACTCCAATTCACCTAAATAAGTAAAAAAAAATTTTAATATATTTAAAACTCTTAATTCATAAATTCACCCTCGATTATGAAAAAAAATGCAAGAATGTGGTCATTGAAAATATTAATATTAACTACTAATACTTTTTCGAAATTGAATTTCAAATAAATTATTTCAGAATAAAGTTAGTGACTGGCACAATACACATAATATATTTTTTCGTCTACAAATATTCCAAGAAATACATTTTATTTTATCCGTAGCACTTAAACAGTTAAGCCATCCATTGAATTGTCTTTATTATAACAGCCATTAAGAAATAGGGATTATAGGGATTGCGATGTGTATACGTACTTACAGTATATTATGTATTTTTGTTACATAGATTTTTAATTACAATTGCAATATATTATATACATATAATTTTTGTTTTATATTTTATGGATTATTTTAAATGTTGTTTTTATTTTTAAATATTTCTATTATGAATGTATTAGCTCATTAGTTAACTGAATTTTATATAAGACTACCTTGTACAATTTTATGATAAGAGCCAAATTAAATATATATTATTGGATTATATGAGCTGATTAATTTTGGAGAAAATTACTAATGAAAACCATAATTTGAGGGCCAGTCAATTGCAAAATACAAGGTATTTATACTCCTTATTCTGTTTGAATGGCTATTTTATTGTACCGAAATGTTGATCTATATTTTAATTTATAAATATATTATCGCTCTAATCATTGGTATTATTTGTCACTTAACAGTTCAGTACAAGAAATCTAATGATGCAATTTTTTGTAACATCTAACTGGTTACAATTAAAATGTTATATGTTTTACTTTAACAACCAAACACAGTTTTATTATTTAAAATTACCTTGTTTATTTATTTTTTTATAGTTGACATATGTTAAAAGTTACATCTTACAAAAATGTATGTTATTTTCTATATTTATATACTTATATATAAAAAAAACAAATAAAATTAATTGTATAAGTAAAATATATTATATTTATTTACTGTGGACAATATAATACTACTTTAATAATTACAATTAACTTAACATTTAAACATAAAAGATAATGGTTATCTATACTACAAAATGTATAGTTGAAAAACCATTTACATAAACTTATTTAAAGTTTATCAAAATTGATATTAGAAAAAAAATAAATAAAATAAGTGTATAAAATAATTTGAAATTAAAGAAGAATTTTTTTCATATAAAATAATTTAATACATTTATTTACTTCTTAGTTTACGTTGATTTTCTAATGATTTACAGCGGTCCCAAATTTCTGTATTCAATTCATTATTTCCAGAACACAAGGCAATTAATCTATAAAATAAAATCATTTATTAAGCAATAACCATCAATATTAATTTATATGAAATTTAAAAACTTACTTTGAAATCATTATAAAACGATGCAAATCTTCAGGAGAAACATTTTTTGGATCAGCTTTACGCATTTGAACATAATCATTTTCAATAGTCTAAATAAAATAAAATGAAAAAACAATATATTTCACTTTGTAAACATTAGTCACTAACTAATTAATTATAATTTACTTTTAATGTATCATCTTTAAAATTAAAGGTAAATGTTGAAATTATTGCAATATATTTTCTCAGTTTTTGCAAAAGTAATGGCTGAGAGTTCAGGTAGTTATGTGTCGAATCTATTATTTCTTCAATATTGTTGGAACAAGAAGGATCTGGATTCAATACAATATCTACATCACACTGCAATTATATAACAATAATCTATTACACAAATATCTTGTTTGCAGTTTGCAACAATGCTTACAGGTAAAAGAGATTTTCCAATGGATAATGTTAGAACAGGTATCTGAGTTTCATAGTCAATTGCATAATAAGTGAAATCATATTTCATTTGTTGATTGGAAATGACATCAGTAAGAGCTTGAAGATTAAGTACTCCTATAAAAAATCATGGTTGATAATGAATTTTAAAAAAAATATTTTTCTGAAAATTTATCATCACCTAAGGAGTAAGGATGATTGTTACATACATACATTCAACATATTACATATATGTATATATACAATAAACTATTTTACCTTTATTATCCAATTTTCCTGGCTGTAAATCTGTTTCGTCTAGAACCAAATGTGTTCTACTCGATAGTTGTAAAAGTCCACTCAAAAGTCTATTGGAAGTATAGCATTTTCTAAAACCAAATACCATTTATCAGTTACTAAAGTTAACTTAAATCTTAAGGAAACACAATGTGTTTAATTAGTATCATTTTTTAATATAACACTAAACGATTTAATGAGTTTACAATGTTAAGATACATTTTTTTTTCAATCTAAATGAATCAAAAAGCAACAAAATTTATATGGTTTTTAGTGATTAGAAAGAAAACATGTTATACTCCAAGCATTGATTTAATATAGGTATGCATCTTCAAATAAAATTTAATTGTTTTTATTATGATTTATTCATTTAATGACATCAAAAAATATTTTATAGGTAATTATATTTAAGACTTTTTTAATTGAATAAATGCAGAAATTAAAAATATTTTCATTTATTAAGAAATATAGAAAGATAATGTCATATTTTACAATTTCACTATACATTAATGTCCCTGACAACTAATTAATATATAAAAGTAGTACCTTATAAATTTGTGATATGTTCAAAGTGTAATAAATGTATAAGTAGTATAAAAAGTGCTTTTAATAAGTTTGAACACTGCAATCAATATAGTACACATAATTCAAATTACCTAGGTATCATATCCACAGTGTTCATGGCATCAATTGTTATAGGTAAATATTCACTTCTAACTACCAAATAAGATATTAGTGAGTATAATTTTTTAGTATAGTTTTGTCCAATATTAGCTGGAATTCCACGAATATTTAATGAAAATTTTCCAGGAACCTGATTATTTTGTCTGTTATATCTAAACATCAAAATAAAACCTTATTAAAAATATAATAAATTTATTTTTATGTCATTAACATGACATTATACTTACATGGTAGATGTAAGATAAAACAATAAATAATCTGCTGCTAGAGAATCACCCAATAGTGCTTGAGTTAATATCAATTTTAGCTCTGCATGAAGATTTGAAGCTTCATTCCAGATACAATTACCTATACAGGTTTGAATACAATTAAATAGATGCAAATATAGTAGAGATTATTTCATATTTTAATAATAGTCAAGAATAAATAAACAAATTTCAACTTACGCATTTCCTCATTGTCTGTAATTAAGTTGGGAAGTAATCTGAATTGAACAGTATGAATACAATATGTTTCTTTGACTATAGAAGATTGTACATCTAAATCTTCATTATCTCCATGAATTATACGTCGATCAAGAAATCCTACAACGTCAATAATACTGTTCAACTTCAATTCATTAGTTTCAACATCTTCCGGGTATACCTAAGTATTTAAATAATTGTATTAATTTTTAAATCATCATATGTTTAATAATATTAAATAATAAAATTTAGAAAACTCAATACTAACAAAAACAAACACTTCTTTTGAGTACTTATGACAAAGAGGATCCAGACGAATCCGTTTGATTGCATTTCCTTCTCTAAATCCACATAATAATAATAAAAATAATAATAATAATACATAAATAATTAATTCAAGATGATTAATAAACATACAATTGTTCTTCTATTTCATTATTAAAATTATTCTCATCTTTAGCCCATTCATTCAAACCAGGGATTGGAATACAAGCAATAATTTGCCTTTCCATTAAATCATCTCCTAACTCAACGTCTTCTTCAGACTGTAATAAAAGCTTAAATGTATTAATAAATTTAACAAAACTTGTCTTAAAAATAATTACTCTTACTTGGTTTATATCAGTACTATGATATTTCCCTTGGCAAAGTTTGGTTTCATTAGTAATCGAGTTGGTAATTGTAAAAGTTTTACTGTAATACTCGGGATTCAGCATATCTTGTATCATTCCCTTGAACCGCACCAAGGTTCCAAGAGCTGCTTCATTTTCAAACAACACAGGTACCTAAAAATATATGGAATGAAAATGAACGTTTCATAACAAATCAGTCTAATCAGATTATTTTTATATTTATTTAAAAATATTGATTGGTTTTTTTTATATTGATCTACGTATAATACCTTCTCCCAATTTCTTGGTTCCATCAGTGTCTTCTTACATTCGTTTTCATTTGCAATCCAAAAATCAGTAGTCCACGTATCCATATTTATATTTATTTATTATTTATAGATGGTTAATAAATCAGTACGTATTATTTATTTTTATTTATGGTTGGTGAGTATGGAAAAAATAAATAGATATAAATGTGATAAAAAATACCCAACAAAGAGATTGCTATTTATTATGAGGTAACAACTTAAATTCAACGGTATTCAGTGTTAAAGAACATTTAGCAAAAGTAATAGCATAAAACTCCACGAGGTACGTACGAAAACTTCAGCTGCTCCGACAAAAACGATTATACCGATTTTGTTAGTTTCACTTGTTATCAAAATAATAATTACGATAAGTTTAGTTTCCCTCGTTTTTTCTTTGTTTATATGTGCACCAGTTAAATATCACATTGCCAGATAGCGCGTGCCGTGTGGTTGGTATTTTATTTTTCTTACGTTTATACGAATGAGCAAGAGAAAAATAAAAAACATAATGGACATTCCAACTGGCAACTGCCAACATATTTTCCAACGCAAACCGAGCATTTATTAGATTCTACCATTCCAGAGTGTATGTCCTCGTATTTTGGTCTATTTTTATGAATTTAAACTTGTTCACTTTTGGAAAGTAGGTAAAGAACTTTTTGCACGAAAAGTCAATGATGACGGTAAAACCGAAGTCTATAATATCACGTTGTGTATATTAGCATATGACCAGGAATATTTGCGTTCCAATTTTATTCATATTATAAATTATTGTTTTTGGCAAATCCGTTTATGATACAGTACAATTACACACGTTTTCAATGCCGCAGCTAGAAATTTTAAATTACAATTTTAAGAGAAGGCGTCCGATTTTTTACAATGGGCAACTATTTTTGCGTTTGTACCGATTTTTAAAGTAAACACCATCAACATTATCATAGTGCGTTTTTTTCAGCGAACAATTTTGGTACTGTCAAAACGACGTCAAAATATTCGACGAATCATAAAACAACATTTTGGATGATACAAAAATATATAACAGGCAACGACGAGAGCGTAATAATATAGAAATGCATTCAATATATACGGTAGGTATTTATAGGAGTCGCGATAACTCAAATTACGTTTTATGTTCATCAAAATGTCCGCGTTTCCAATGTAGGTTACAATAACTAGATAATATAATACGAATGCATTTCGATAAATCGATTTTATATTATTTCTTTCAACATCCGAACAAGCAACAGCTATCATGACTCAATTACCTATGTATGTATACAGAAATATGTACAATGCAGATACGATTTGAAATTCAGACGTAATTTTCTTTCCCATAACTTCAAATGTTATAATTGAATGTATGTTGTTTGTAAGTAAAAAAGGGATGCCCCACGTTTTTTAATAAATTTTTATATTCTTTCTCACTCCTCCAAAATAAAAGCCCGAGAACGTCTCTACTTTGTGCACTATGTGTTAGGTATATATGCCTACGTCATAGGACATACGACATTTAAAAAATGATATTTAACTTTAACTGTTCAATATTGTTGAATAAATATAATTTTTAAAAATGACGTGTCCCCGGGCATCGTATGACTACGACAGTTTTGTGCTCGTGCGCACGTCGTACACGTTATACAACTCGATCGCAGCGTCATACTCAGGGCCGGATTTACGCCTAGGCCCGCGAGGCCCGGGTTTAGGGCGGTAAATTTTGTAAAAAATTGAAAAAAAAAAGTCATTTAAATATTTTATGCTTTTATGTAACTGCGTAGATTAATATTATATAATATTTAATAAATATATTTAAAAAACATAGTAATAAATCCATGAATTTGACACATTGGTTAAGTTTGTGGCCTTTTTTTTCTTGGGGTAGGGGCGACATATTTATAAGGGCCAAGGGCGGCAACTGTTCTAAATACGGCACTGGTCCTACTATTCTCATTTCTGTGATAAAATCCATACAAATGTAATAAATCACGTTAAGTACAGCCATACAGGTTCAAGCGTGATATTGCACGCAGGTGACAAAACAGTATAAAATCTATACTACATCACGTTACGTCTTATTTTTGCGTTATGTATACTTATGGAGGTTCATGGTACATAATGTTTAGTCTGGTATCTGAATATTTATGAGCAGATACGGCCAAAAAATCATTACAAGCGATTGCCAACTGGGACGTTCAAGCGAAAATAATAGCCTTAAATAAAATGTATATTAAAATATATTTTATAGATATATACGCGGTTTAAAAATCAAATATAACCCCTTTGAAACTATAAGACCAGTAGTTTAGCTTTTTTTTAATACAATATTTGTGTTACACATATTTTATACTTTAAAGACGCATTAAAGGTAGGGATTTGCAATCAATATGCAATATCCGATCGTCATTATCATAAAATACATAAGTTGATTTCTTTGTGTGTATTATAAACAATGGTTTACCTATTTTTATTTTATTTGCAACAATGCTCACAATACTCATATACCTTATTAAAATATTTAATTAATAATTTATAAATAAAACATCTATTTAAAATTTTAAAATTTATATTTAACAATAATAACTCACCAAAAATTAAAACGAATTCACGTTGATTTGGACGTATAGAATATAGATGGACGTGTAATATTATTTTAAACTATTATTTCACTAGCTAATACTGCCTTGTACGGCTGTACTCTAGAACATAGAAGGCAGTTGGTATAAATTATATACATTATATAATACAATATATAGGTTATTATATTTTAAAAAATGTCCAGTATCGACGTATCATCAAATTATATATAACGTATATATATATTATATACGGTACACATATTATAATTGATGAGACACATTTTAGACAATATTTTTCTTTAACCTACTTCGTGATACTAATTTTAGAATTTAATGTAGGAGATACTAATATTTATCAGAATAGTAGGTAACTGTGTACTAATGTTCTGTAATACGACTGTTTTGGATACTTCTGAAGTAGACAGTATGCTTTTACTATATTACTATAGCATTACACCAATCGATAATTATAATGAAAAACGAACCGAAGTGTATTCTATTGTTACATTTATGCGAGTGAACATGAACATGATAATATGTTGACATATTGTAATATGTGATACACTGTAATTTCGCGTGTATTCGTGTATTTATTTCACTGCCTATTCCTGATTTGTCTATGGATATATATGACATAAATTATAGAATATATTTAGTTTTTTTTTAAATAATATTATAATACAGTAGCATGTAATGATATTTATAATAATATAATGTTTTAAACGTTTGAAATAATTTTAATTTTAATGAAACATTAAAAAAGTATTGGGGAAAACAATGATACATACACTTGGCTAGGTAATTACAATGTAAAAATAATATTAATAATTAATTTACTTATGTAGGTTGAAGGTTGTATGTAGGTTATGATTAATTTTGGGTAGTTTTAACTCAAAAATAGTAAATAAACTATAAGTATTAATTATAGTTATTTAAACTTAAAAATATTCATAAAACAAAAATTGTTGAATAAGATCGTATAATCATTGATAATGCTTCGGAAAATAAAAATATTAACCCATAAGATGAGGTTGTCAGAGAAAGTAATTCGTTTTCTTAAGGTGTATTGTTGTTAAGATGCCAAAAAAAATAAAAATTGTTATAGTCCAATATGTGCAATTAATAGAAAAGGAAAAGTGGGGAGTGAACGAGAGTTTAAATAAAACACGAGCACAAAAAAGACATATGACTGAGTATGGCTAAGTTTAGTGTTTCGCTGGCCGATACAATTATATTTTTAAACCGCTGAGATCCGAGAACCACAAGCAGTTTGAGCCAAAGAGCTCAGTCGCATTCAACTTCTCTTGCCACTAATATCGTTTACAGAAAACTTTCAAAATGGTGAGTACTTTGTTTTCTGATTCTTAATGCTTTAAACTTACTCTTATAATTCATATAAAATTGTTTTAAAACATTAAATAATAAATAATAAATAATTTAATCTTAATTTTAATAAAAAAATTGTGCACCTAATAATATTTTACTTTAATAATATATTGACTGATTATATTTTGTTTATCATTTTATAAAATATTATTTAGCCATAATAATAGTAGGTATATAAGATTAACAATGAGTTTTATTATTTCCGTGTGTTAATAAAACAAATAATCATTTTTGCATGGTTATAAAAAGTAGTTTTAAACATTATTTACTATAAACATTTATGATAAATTATTTTTATTGAACAGATTGTATAATATTTAATGTCAAAAATGACAATATTACTATTATCACATTATCACTAATATGCAGTTCCATGTACATCTCATAAATAAAATAAACTAGTAGTGGAACCTGGGAACCTGGGGTTATCTTAGTCACAACTTATAAGCTATTAAGTTTAGATTGAAAAATATTTTGTCAACAGTTCATCTATTTCATTCAAATACCAAATTAAATGTTTTTAATCTTCAAATCGTTATAATTACTGATTTGAAATTGTCAACAATTTCAAATTTTAAAAGACTTTCAGAATTACCTATAAATTTTCTATCCATTGGATTTTTCAATACATTTTCTTATGCAATAGTAATATATAAGAATATATAATATAGCCGTGTCAGATCTAGGATATTTGTATCCAAAGTATACATATAAAATATAGTCGTGTACCTTTTGTCTGAATTATAATTATTTCTCTGAGTAAATAAATTATTTTCCGAAATTTGGAGACACGGATTCAGTTCCTTATAAAAAAAAAAACCTTTATAGTTTATAACTAACTTTCTTCCAGAAATAATTTATTCACATGGCGTCCGATAACTAAAAAAAAAAAAACACTTCATATATGCAATTTATTTTTGGTTTATAAATGTTAGAATAATGGTATGTGCATTTGTTTTGACGTCTTGTGTAATATGTTCTATATTTCATTAACTACCAAATTTAAATTCATGTCAATTTGAATAGAATTAATTTGATAACTTTGTAAAATATGTTGTCTAGCATTTTAGTTAATTTTAGTAGAGGCACAAAATACGAGTTTTTTGCATCGCAAAAAATACATCAAATATTCATAAAAAATCTGAATTTTTCAACATGTTGGATCGCATGAAGTTGGCAACAAGTTGTGTGAATTATTTAGATTGAGCTCAATTTATTTTTAGAATATGGCACGTTAATGACATCATATTGGCAAATTCCCAAATTAATTAAGTCTTTGAATTTCTAAAGTTAGGAATACATCGAACCCTGCTAAATGACAAAGTTATTACCAACTTATGAATGGTAGTGAAAATGAGCATTAAATTAAAATGATGATAAAATATTTTTATTTTTATTATGATGCTTAAAAAAATTGGTTATATAAAACGGCGCATAAGGTATGCTAAATTAGTACAGTGGTGTTTATTTTATTTATTGTTATTTGACACGGACGTCAATGAGCCCTCTATAAATAGTGAATACCTTATTATTTATCGGTAGTTTTAAGTTAATGTCGATAAAGTTGTACTTTTATAATTAAATCAACGTTTGATTAAGAAACTAAGTCACGAATATTGTTCTTTAATATACAATCCTTTGACCTTGTATAGTTCTTCGGGACAAGTATATACACAAATACATATTTTTTTCCTATAGTATAATGCATAATGTCAGAAGGTTTTTAAATTTCAAACGATACGTAATAATATCATACAATCATATTGAGTGATAGAATTATGAATTATGATAAATGGTTATAAAAGCAATGGAAAATAATTTAAAATGAATTTACAAATGTTAAATTTTTGGTTTAAAAATGAAACTTCTTTTACATATAAATTATATAATTTTTTAATAGGCTGACAAAGAAAAGGTAAAGAAGAAGAAGGTAAAGAAGGAAGAACCAAAAGAAGCACCAGAAGAAGCACCAGCACCAGCACCCGCTCCTGAACCCGAAGCACCTCCTTCTCATTCCAGCACAAAACACAGCAGTCGCAAAAGTTCATCAAAAAAAGTCCGCAGGTCTGGCAGTAATGTGTTCTCTATGTTCACAACTCAACAAGTGGCCGAATTTAAAGAGGTATGTTTATTGGCTATTACATTGCATGTGTATTGAACTTATACGAGTGTAAACGTTACAATTTTGTTTTAATTATCCATATAGGGTTTCTCGATGATGGATTGGGATAAAGACGGCATTTTGGGCAAGGAAGACTTAAGAGCTACTTGGGATAAAGTAGGCAAACTAGTCACAGACCCCGAACTCGACGCCATGTTAGGCGAAGCTTCCGGCCCAGTTAACTTCACCCAATTGTTGACTTTGTTTGCAGCTAGGATGTCTGATGGAGGTTGGTTGATTACTGTTAATGTTTTGGATTAGGCGTTATTATCATTATTTTTTTTTTTTTGCTATAGGTCAAACCGACGACGACGAGACCGTTATCGCTGCCATCAAGTCTTTCGATGACAATGGCAAAATTGACAGCGAAAAGTAAATAAACTTTATTTATTTGATGAGTTGCTGAGTGTGGTTTTAAATTGATATTCGTATGTTTAGACTGAGGTACGGCCTATTGAACTGGGGAGATAAGTTCTCCGCACAAGAAGTCAAAGATGCTTTTGACAACATGGAAATCGACAAGAAAGGCTTGATCGACACTGAAGATCTTATCTCCATGGTGTTGGGATCTGGTGACGACGAATAATTTGTATTTATATAAATCAATAACCAGTTTTTAATTTATTTAATACCCCTGAATTTGCACAGATTGTATCAATTGGTAGGTAACAAATGGAAAATTTGATGAATGTTTATATCGAAATAAAAATGAAATCCTCTATTTATGTTCCTGTGTGTTTTATCGAATTGTTCAGTGGTTATTTACACGCAAAACAATTATACATACTTTTAGCTAAAATGTATGACCATCTGCAATATTTAGTGTATCTACAGACTATTTTATGACGTTTAAAAGCCATGATATTGTTATTCGTCATATTATTCGTGAACACTGAATAAGCTTTTTTTTTTTGGTACCTATATACGATTTACACATTGCAGGAATGTCATCGAGACGTATAAACTAGCTGCATATGAACAAACAATTTTAAAGGCGTACAAATGGAGGGGTAACTTCCATAAGAAAAAAATGTTAATATAAGAATAGAAATGTATAAAATAATTGTAAATATACTTACGGAACTCCCCCCCCCCATCATAAACGAATTTTGTGTACACCACATTATATATATATATATATATTATCACTGTCATCCGTCTCCATTGGATATAATTATACATTGTATATTGACTCCGTGTCTCTTTTATTATAATAATCAATACTTATATAGTGTAGTAGTATTTATAAACAAATGTTTTGCATTTTTACGTACAGTACATATTATAATAAGTACACTATATATTATATATATAAACATACATTTACTTATGCACTATTGCAATACAATACAACAGCAGCAACAACAGCAACAACAACAACAACAACAGAAACAACAACAACAACAACAACAAAAACAGAAACAACAACAGCAACACAACAGTGGAGAAAATCTCATCGCCATCGGACACACGTGTTTTACGTCAAAGCGCATAATATTATTGTTGTTGTTGTAATATCGTTGTACATATTTGGACAACACATGGACGCGGATGGCGGTGGAGGACGAGGTGGAGGATTGGCGATGGCTCGTGCTGTGTTGACAGCCGGCGAGTGGTTACTGTCCGTGGCGTCCGCGATCGGAATAGGTCTGCTGTTGGCCTTTTTGTGCGTCCCCGATCACGAGACCGCCGCCGCCGCCGCTGCCGCCGTCGCCGGCAACGTTCGGTCGTTCGCCAAGAGGGCCATGCCCTACGCGGTCAGCCTGTGGTCGTGCTGGTGCCTGTCGTCGATAATGATGCCCGCGGTGGTCGCGCGCGTCCGCCCGCGGTTCGCAACATTCGCGCCCGACCGCTACGTGATCGCCGTCAAGGTGACGCTGCAAGTCGCGGCCCTCGTCGCCAAATACTACCTGACCGCCGTGAAATCGACCGCCGCCAGAATCGCGCTGTTCGTCGGCCACCAAGCGCTGACCACCGTCACCGAGGCCGTGGCCTACACCGGAGCGACCGCGCCCACTCCGGCCACCACCGCGCAAGCCGTCTTCCTGTTGCTCTGGCTGACCATGCTGATACTGGTAGCGCAAACGAATTTTACGAAAACCACCACCACCACCACCACCGCACAAGGGCGTCCGTAGGAATTCGTCATGACCTTTGAGGGGACGGGGAACGGGGATGGGGGAAGCGATGTATTTAAATCTTTTAGTTCCATCATCTCTGAGTACCTTGTTGTTATTGTGACGCGTGTTTTCTCTCGTATAGTTAGGAAACGTAAATATTAAATTATTAACTATATGACGTGTAGATAGTTACGGCATTAATTTTAATTAATCAATGTGCGACATTAAATTATTCTAAAAACAGTAAAAACTATAAATATTATAATATATATCCAATCACAGATAGGAAAAATACCAAATACTGTTAAGAATTCAGCTATTGATAACAATACGCATTTGAAACTATTGTACCCTTACTTGTTAAAAATTCTATGACTATTTATTAATTTTAACAGAAAAGTAAAAACTTGATTGATATTGCAATCGACCCAACCACTATATGCCATAAATCTATAAAAGCAACATCCAAAATCAAGTGTAAGAAAACCACACGGTGAAAAAATTTTTTTTAATTTAAAAATATTTATTTTGTAATATTTGATATTACATAATGATTATGATAACTGACCCAGGAAAAATCCAAGGCGGCTAGATGCCTCTACTTGAATCGGCCATGCAAATGCTCGTACCGCTACACCCTGCGCGACCCAAACACGCTGCAGCATAGGAACGATTTTGATTTTTGACTTGAATAGCATTTCAATCGAACGGTTTACTACTGTATTATATGTTATTCCTATTAATTTATTATATATACTATGCTGGGTCCACTATACAGAAACAGTAGTAAAACTAAAACAAAACCGAAACTCTGCATTGTTTCCCGAGGAAATGAAAACATTTTCAAAACAAATTGAATTGTTTTTTCCCCAACAATTTGTTGAAGATTTTAAGAACTTTGTCTCGAACGGTGTCAGTAAATATCAAAAGGTTTTGGTTTTGTTGTTGAAAATATCCAACAGCACACAACAATGTTTTGGGATTTCGCGAGTAGTGCGATAAGTAAATTTTTGTAAACAATTTTATCTACCATAAATGTACAAGGTCTGTTTCAGTATAATGCGAAACATCACATTTTCATGTTGAATTTGCATTTGTGTGATGTTTCTAGTACTGCTAATGTCCAGTATTTGTAACTCAATTGCGAACGTTTTAGATTAGTTGTTTTGTGACATCGCTTGAGATAGAAATAAAATATGTACATTTAAAATCTTAAAACTGAACTTGGAACGTAAAACTGACATAAATCAAACATATAGAGAACGTTACATGGACATAATTTTTATTACAAAATAGAGATAAGAAAAAAAAAATAATGCAAAATATATATATACTATATTATATGTATAATATATGTACATGCGTATTACACTTCTTTTATTACTTTTATATTACAATATAATTATAAAAAGTGTTATTAACGTTTAATTTCACAGTCTCACAAACACGTATTTTAATTTTTAATATATTTATTACAAATTATTACTTTTAACGTATTACTACTAATAATATACTACTACTTATCTAATTCTTATATTCGTGGGATATACAAATTTACAAAATATTTGATTGGTTTTCTGAAAAAAATTCTAAAGTTTAAGATAAAATATAAAATGGTGTCGCGATCAACCTGTTGGCCACCCCTGATATATAAATATAATATTGTACATAACAGGCTAATACTATGACTATATTAATAATATATTACGTTACGCAATATTATAGTGCGTGTAATGTCAACGTGTACAACGTGTTCGGTTTCGTTTTTAGGCAGCACCGGACGACGCGTACCAGAAAATATCACTGCCCTACGGACTGAGCTGGATGACGTGTTCGCTGGCCATCGGGTTGACGGCCGTGTTGTCTTACCACTGGTACAAGGACGCAGCGGTGACGGACGCGACGCCGGTGTTCTACGCGGTTCTCCTGGTGCTAATGATTCCCGTGCAACTGTTGTGCTTGTGCCTGTCGTACTTCTCCAACGGCCAACAGATACTGAGGAACATCGTCCACGAGCACGAGTACAACTCGATGGCCGATGCGCTGGAAATGTACTTCACCGTCGACTCGATCGTGCGCCGGGTGATCGCATACCAATACTGGCGGTCCAACATAATATGATACGTGTGCAAAATAATATGACGTACCCACCTGCATAATAGGGGCACCGCGCTAGGATGTTTGTCAGGGTGACCTGGTGTGATGGGAGGGGGAGGTGGTGCGGAGTAGGTGTAACTTTTTTAACAATACTTTTAACGATCTTAATGGTTTTAAACGTGACACACACACATATATATATATATATATATTTGATATATGATATAATATGATTTATGATATAAATTCTTAATTTCTAAATTTCTAAACGGATCGGGCCAGAGAAACTTACCATCGATTTATACGATTATACGTCACATAATATTATACCTATGTATTGTATTGTATTTGTCACATATAGTATAATATTATTATTATGGTAACTGTGGTTTTCATGATCTTCGATCGGAAAAGAAGTCACCAAGACGGTTAGAAGCAGACCAGTGCCGTTGTCGCTCGTGGCGGTCGTGTTACCGTCCGCGGGCGCTTCGTGACGCATCGCCGCGCCGTCTCCAAAACTGGTTCGTTTAATCAATCGGGCGTCCCGATTGGTAATTGAACGAATGGTGATACCATGTCAAAGGGGTGTAACGGGTTGAGATCGCAGTATTCGTGTGACATGACCGTGTCATTATTAACCCTTTTATTTATTTTATCTCTTTGGGGATTGAATTTTGAAAAATCTTTAATAATTATAGAAAACATTTTTATTTTTGTTTACTATATATTATGATTTACACCACAATTTATACCTACTTCAATTGTCGAATCGTAAAATGAACATAAAATATTTCCTAGGTAACCTTGAGTGAAAAATAATATAGATCTAAACATATAAAATAACTTGTCATGACCCATTCATCATTGCCTAGCCGGAATTGCTGGACCTGGACGGTCGGGCTAAAATTTTGCGTACAGATAGCTAATGCCTAATATGACGTAGGTATTAACTAAATAATGATTTTTTTGAAAATCGCATTTTTAACATCTATTTTTATTTATACTTATATATATATATATATATTAATTTACATTACTATTATTTCACTAAAGATATAAAATCAACATGAAATATGTCCTAGTTAACCTATGAAAAAGAATTATATACATTATTTACATGTATCCAATATAAGTATTCAGAACATTTGTACTGTGGCAAATACAATTTAAAATATGTCATCCTTTAAAGCTTGAATAAGTAAAATCCATACAACTTTTCTATAGTTTAACTCTATAAATATCTTCCTTAACCTAATGTCTAAAAATTTAGTCAAATCAATGAAGGCGTTCTCTGCAAAATTATATCGTGACAACGGAAAATAGAGATATTTAATTTTATAAATATATACAGATTTCGTTATCCACGGCGTTGCCCAGGGTTTAATTTGCCAGTGATACGATTATATAAATGCTAATAACACCACTGGTGTTATGTCAGGTTGAAAATTGTAATTCATCAAGATATGCTGTATAGTAATAGATAGAATAGTAGAAGTTTTCTACATCAAAAATGACAAAACTACCAATCAATTTTCGTATTCCGATCAGGCCATTCCTACAATTTCTAACTCTAATACTCCTTTTAACACACTTAAGAGTTGAATAAAGAGCTGAACAAAAAATAATTACTTAGTACTATCCACCTAAAGTTTGTATCTCTGTAGCCGAATTACCCGGCTTCACACGGAGCAATCTTGGCCGGGGGCCTTCTTATTGGCTATTGCAACCATGATACATTTTAAACTCTTACGTTTTTGTCGTTTCTTAGTGAGTCCTCTACATCATAAAACGAAACTAACCACCAAATTTCATACCCATAGTTTCATCGGTTCCTGGCAAAGGGATAGTTTTTTTCCACATTAACCCTTTCAACACCTTTTATTTCTTTTACCCCTAATAAAACAATTATTTCTTTTTACCATCTTTACCTTGCAAAAATTAGATACAAAAAATGGAAAAACACAACAAATTACCTATTTTAATAATTGGTAATAATTATAATCAACATAAAATATTTCTTAGGTAATCTTTAGTGAATAAAATAAAAAATAAACATTTGTCGCATTACTATGACAACTATAATTTAAAATTTACCACGCAATTAGCTGGTTTTCAAGAGAGAAATTATCCAGTAGACTTTTCTAAAATATTCATCCTGGCAATTACGAACACAACGGAAATAAAAAAATCAACCATATCGGTGATTAGCCGTTCTCAAGTGATGCCGTGACATACGTGCGGAGCAAGTGAATTATATACATGTATATAATATCGCATTACTTATACGTATATATATATATATATATATACTAATATCTCGTATGATGCATATCAGTCGTATTGATGATTATATGTTTGATGGATGCATACACCGAAAAAGTTCTATATTATTCTATATTAAAATACTATTTATGCAAACTATTCAAATACAAAAAGCACAATTTTTTTTTTTGATATTCATAGGTAGTCTATAATAATGTTTTTAGAAAACAATAAATGAAATTGGAAAAAACTAATAATTATTTTGAAACCGACATAAAATAATATATTTTACTCATAAATTTATAATAAATAAATTGACATAATTTATTGTTCAGTCAAATATTAACAAGTTTGTCTGATTTGAATATTAACATAAAAAAAAAAAAAAACGTAATTTAGGTAACTGATTAATTATAGAAATGGAAACAAAAATAATTGCTTTATAAAACAAGTATAATTTAAGAAAAAACACTATTTTATAATTTATTTACTTCTAGTAAATACAATATAAAATAACAATTAAATAAATAATGTCTCTAAAATAAATTATCTAGTAATTATCTAGTGCATTCTTTAGCAGCATTTTCAATCTTCTGAAAAATATTAAACAATTTTCATTTATGATAATATTTATGAAAACTTCTAGTATTATTTAAAAATTATTAAAATACAATAATAAATTATAAACATTTCCAATCATATAAAAGTTATTCCATAATCATTTCTTCCCGAGATTTAATGTACATTTAATTAATATGTGTTAATTATAGTATATTTTTTAACCTATGTATCTTTTAACTGAAAAATTTAATTATATACAACAGTGTATCCAGAAATACAAAAGAAAGGCATGCCTACATATTATTATTACTCCGTGTATGGTACCTACTTGTATAAAAGATACTTTGAGAGTAGTAATTTGTTTTTCTCTTTATATACAACATAAAAAAAGGCCTATACTACAAAAAACAAACATTTCAGAGAACAATGTAATTAATATGTTGACATTCAATTATGGTGTATTATTGTACACAAGCACCAAGGTGACAACTAAACATCACACCTATATTTTATGAAATGTATGAAGATATTTGAAATTCACTTTATTTTTCTCTACATAGGAACCTAATTCAAGGACATCAATTTATAAAATATAATAAAATAGTAAACAATACCTGATATTTTTTTTAAAATTATAGCATTTATAACTTTTGATCAACAAAGTTTAGACAATAGGTATTTATTTTTTTTATAATTAGCACATTATAAACTATTTTATTAGATCGTGAGCATTGCAAAAATATTTTTTATCATCTTCATAGAACTTAAAATTAATATGTTAAATTGTTAAAGTTATACTGAATAAAAATTAAAAAGACATTTATTTATAAAACATGAAATATTTTATCTAAATAGAAATCAAATAAATGAAAAATCAACACTATGAAAACGCTTAATGTTATTTATGGACGTCCCTAGAGCACTTGTCCCTTCTCCTTAGAATTTTAAATTAATTTTACCAAATATAATCTGTAAAAAATTTAAGTATAAAATGTATGAAACAATCTTCATTTATTATTTCAAATAATTTCCCCCTCCCCCTCTAAATAAATGTAAAATAATTCTCATGATGTTATTTCCAGTTCGTTTTATACAAATTAATTGTAATTTTATATCATAAAAATAAAGTTTCAATTATTTTAGTAAGTTAATAACTTGTCATGAAAAAATCACTTTCATTCTTTTACTAAACTTCAATGTAGAAATATAATAATAAAAATATCAATTGTTTCATTACCGATAGTCCAAGTTTTGCGGAATGGTGAAAAGGTAGACTAACTGCAATATTAGACACTTTGAGTCTTGGAATATGACCTGTATAACCAGATATAGGTGGTAATTCGGAAGATACTTTGTGATCTATAAAACAAAATAAGGTATTACGAGTATATTCTTTAAAACAAATTTTAATACAACACGGTGGAAAGATTTTATGATTAATAACTAATGGTTCATCCGACTTTCTATGATATCACTTATCATGACTCATTAATTATAATAATTACTTAGATGATTTCTAATTTCTAAACTATTTATATATTATTTGAAAATAGTAAAAATTAACTAACTAAAAACTTATAATTTATAAAAACAGAGAAATTAAAATAGGACGTAAGTAGAAATTAATTAAAGACCAATATTTGAGAATTTGTTTTAACTTTTAGTTTGTTAGCAGATAGGCACCTATATTTTAAAAATATCGGAAAACACCAAAAACCTATTATATTTGTTCAATTTTCAATTAATTAAAATGTATATAAAACTTTTTAAGCAGTTTTTTGGATTGAAATAAAAACAAATATTTGACGTATTTTTATTAAAAATAAAATACTACAATCCATTTCGAAACGTGTGCATGTCAAATATAATTACAATTTTAATTTTTAAATCGGGATATCATTGTTAAACGAATCACTATCTTTATTACGTTCAGAATATAAAATTATGTCGAGTAATAAAAATATACATAATTAAATGTCTAAAAACAAAAATTTTGTAGTAATTTCCGATTTTTAAAATATATTCTAATATATGATAACAAGTTAGTTTTAATTAGATTTTATCAATGTCGCTGTTACACCTCGACGATTACGTGTTAATATAAAACAGTGAAAAATAATAAACAATAATGAGTTCAAAACTAATAACTTATAGGTACCTTAGTGAAATAACTGAAATACAAAACCACAGTTACCTTTAAAATCTTTGCTTCTTTTATATTTATTCAAAGTATGTTGTAGACGCATGTTAGCTTTATCTGGTACCATTTTTGAAGGTAAAAAGCGAACAGGTCTGTCAATGGCTTTTCGACTTTGTTCTGACGATAACTTTACGAGCATATTTTCTTCACATTCTTGCGCAAGAGTACAAAAAGTTTTGCCATACCGAAAATGCATCCCTGGTATATATCCTAGGTACAATAAGTACATATTATAGAAGTCAGTAATAAAGGCAGTAGATAAACATTGTATACAATTTTAAAAAATATTAAATATAATAAATTACCGGTATAGCCTAAAATATATCTTTGATAATTATTGACCGTTTCTTGTTTATCAGTATTGATTTTAAAATCATTTGCACTAGGTTTAGGTTGAAGTTTGTCTAATGGACTATCTCTTAAATACACATTTTTTAAATCACATTGCTTTATCATTCCTTTCTCTCGAAGTTCCTTAAATTTATTAAAATATAAATACAATAAATTCATTTTTCAAATAGTACTTATTTATTATTATATTATGTGTATGTAAAGTACAATCACTGATTAAAAAGTTTTATAATAATTTAATATTTAAAAACAATAAAATTTAAACCTGGATAATTTCAAGTGTATTGGCTCCATATCGTTTTCCAAAACGAAATTTTAATGTTGGACAATGGCCAGTGTATCTATAAAATATAAGATTAAATAAAATTAATGATTTTACATATATCATTTTGTTGTATGTATTTATATAATATTATTATTTTAATGTGCAGATTTTTGTTTTAATTTGCTTATTTTACAATACTGTTAGGTACTTTAAAGGATAATATGATAAATAGTTATATCATTGATTAAATATATTTAATCAATAGTTGCATCTTAAGACGTCTATAACGACTATAACATAATACCAAAATCTTAAACGTATGATATATAGAGCCATATAGGTCATTAATATATTGATTTATATAGTTACAAAATTATATACATTTGATTATTAATCATATAAATATATAATTATTTAAATAATTAATAATCATTAATTATAAATAGGTTACCTTAAATAATATAGGTACAGAGGGAGTTTTAATTTTTTACCAATCCAGTGATGAATTTGTTTGAACGGAAAAAGGAAACGAAATAAGAATTATAGACAGTAATTTTATCTGTAGTTTTATACATTGATTAATAATTGATTACACAATTTTTCCTATTTCTAATTTTTTAAAGCAGATAGGTAGGCGCTTAAACTAATTGATTGAATGTTTTTATTTATTTTTTAATTATACGAGATTAAATAAATGTACATTAATATTAAATAATAAAATGGTAAGTTGTGTATTTTTAATTCTTATACTGTGCTGCTCAATTTTGTTGATTAAATTAAAAATACTATAGGTGTATAAAATATAAATATCTAGGTGTAATTTTTTCCATACTTATTCACTTTAATAGTTTGATATAATAAAACAAATATTAGTTGGAAATATTTATAAGGGATAAAAATTACGTTTTTATTTATATAATGTTTGTACAAGAATTTAAGACAGGAAATGCATATTTTTACATCAACTACATAGATTATATTTATTATAATGCAATAGCGGAAAGTAAGAGTAGCTGGTACTACCAGGGCCAAACAACAATAACAAGCAGTTGACACGGAATGATGGAAAGGTTTACTTTTTACCAAGATTTTCACCAAGGCCATATAATGCATGGAAATTGAAACTGTCACATTTCTATGTTAAACAATTTAGGAAAAAATTAATTGATGAGTTTTATGAACATAAAATATGATTTCATATCTTTAAATCTATACAACTTCAAAAATTGATTAAAAAGAAAAAATGAATACTAAATAACTAATACATTATTAATAGCATTGTTAACTTTTCTTCATAGACATTTTCACATTGTAAAGTATAAATCAATAACATGCGTAACAGAAAAAAAAACGTAAAAAAACTTCTATGAACCATTACTAATTACATTCGTTATAGGTACTGACATAATTAGGAAAGTGAGATCGAAGAAAACTACATACTATAAAGAGAGAAATACTCTTTTAAATTCACTTAATGTTCTATTCGTTTCCCATGTATAAAACATTTAAACAAAAATATAATTATAAATTTAATTATAGTAAATTATTAAAATAACGGAACCAGCGTACAGCAGAACAAAATAAGTAAAATGTATTTTAATAATTATTGTTATAATCTTATATAAGAATAATTGTAAATTACCTACTTGATTATAAATGTATAACTGTTTTAATTCTTATACTTTTGTGATATATTATTCATGAAATGTTTACCACAACGAATTTTAAAAAATGATTGAAATTGCAGTTCGAGCGACTTTTTTAATGTAAGATTGAAAGCATGTACCTATTACCTACCCATAGAGTATAGAATACACATATAGAAAAACCTGCTTAATTTTATATTGCATACATTACATACAGTACTGTCTAAAGTGTATTTTAAATGTACATTATTTGGGTTCAAATAAAATAAATACCTATAGGACTATAGCGGTACACCTTGAAGGATAACGTCAAATATGGAAGTTTCAAATAGTTAACTCCTAAAGGAAATAGGATATCATAAATACTTTATAGTATTATTCTGATTGTCAAGGCCAGGGTCATTGTATCTTTTGTTCGTTTCGAAATCGTTTGTTAATATAGTGTAAAGAAATTAAATTTACTTACCAAGTTATAAATAAATAGGTATTTTAAATTCGAGTTTGCAGAATATGATTTATGAATTATTACCTCGTCAGTGAAATGCGTAATTAAAAAAAAAAAAAAACATTTAATTATCGTTCTTAAAAAGTAAGTACTAAATATTCTAGAATAGTTTGGTAGTAGATTTTTTTTAATGAGTTTAAAAGTGGTTATTTTTTTAACTCATAAATTTTAAATTACGAAATATCATAAACATAATACAAGACAGAAACATTTATAAACCTAGGAAAGTATTTAATTTGAAGACAATATTTTATACTAAGTTTTAATAAGTATATTTTCAGAATAATAATTAAAATGCATAAATAATTATAAATAAATAAAAAAAACATATTTTTATATTTAATTTGACTGAGTCAAAACCCAGGTCTCTCCTTATAAATATTCTAATACATATCGCATTTAAATATATTCCCATTTAACTTACACATTAATTCGTGTAATTATTTCATCGATTCTTACGAGTTACGATTTTAACCACACGGTGGTTATATACGTATAAATTATATATAAATGAGTACCTAATCGCCTAATAGGTTTTAACATTTTAGTTTTATAAACAACGAAAAGCAATTTATATTTGGAAACACGGAAAGTTTTGTCATTGTTTAGAACTTACAACAATTGGTTTTTAGTGTGTTTACTATTATCACCATTTGCATACCTATTTTATGTTTCGTACATTCTAATTTCTGTAAAATGAACAATGATTGGATATCTGGATCAAAGAAACGGAAGGTAGGTTCCGTTATTTATAGTGATAAAATTACGAAATCATAAGTATTAAAATATATAGGTATATTTACGCCAAAGACTAAACAAAAAAAAAAAAAACGAATAGATATTATTCGGAAGGTTTCTGTTATTGCATGATGTCAATAAAATACGAAGTTTCACAATCATAAAAACTATTAAAAGAGCGGACAGAGATTATTATAGTGGCCACTCGTCACGCTTCGCTTACTTCGGCAAAAGATAGTACTGTAGATACTGGTATACTATGTATACTATATTATATATTAGTTTAAATTTGAACGAGGAAATTACCTATTATATACGAAAAGCAATTTTGAGGGAAAATGTATGTGTAAGATTTAATAAAACCTGGTGGGTATACTAGTGGCAGCACTATTTATTTTAAGTTATTCTTTACTTCCTGATCTCTCAATTCTCTTAATATTTAAGTAAAAACAAAAATATGTTCCGACAATTCTGTAAAATGTTATATAAGAATAGTACTATAACAGTAAACCAGTCAAAATAGGTATAAAATGAAAATATATGCATTAAATTTGAAAATAAAAGCACTTGAATATTAAAAAAAAAAAAAAAAAACGGAAAATGTATTTATTTTGTAGTTAAAACAACTATATCCACTATAATTTAATTAAAATATACATTCATATAGTTATAGACGTTATGGAACAATCATAGATTATGCAAAATATATTCCTATGATCTGGAGTATATAAATGTATTATGTTAATAAGTATTATAAATTACATTAAGTATAGATGATACATAGTCTGCTAGTTTAATAATATGTGGATTAAAATCTTTTTTTTTTTAATTTTAACTGTTTTTACTCAATTATTTTTAAATCCTCATTCGTCAGGCACAATAATAGGTATTCGATACCTATTATAATATAATCATAACCATAATTTCTTTTACCTAATATGAATAATAATAATTTAACAAAAATGAATAAATCATTTATTGTAAGTGTAGAAGTGATAAAATGAAAATGAAAAATACTTAGATAGTCAATAAATGTCGTAATCTACTAATTGGAGTATATGTGTAACAAAATATAAAATCAATAATTATTATTTCCAAAAACGTCATGGTGGAGTTATACTATCCTATATAAAAAAAATCAATAATTTTGCATATAACAAGTTATTATTACAACGGTGCAATATAAAGTTCTAGTGGGTACGTAAGATTTGCATCAACAGCCGATAAGCACTTATAAATTTATAAGTATGATTTTCTCAAAATATTTATCACGCAAATAAGTTAATTAGTAAAGTGTAAAGATTATCGATATAGATATAATATAGTAGTGTGCATCAAGAAACGCCGTGTTGGATATTCACAATGATAATGATACATTGATATTGTGCAATATTATAATAACATTAGGAAAACACCAATTAAATTCAAAAATAGCCATTGTCGACTACAGGCATTTGCATGCGGATAAATGTTGCATTTAGCAAAGGGGCCGGAGACGAACATTTTTATTGATTTTTCCACATTAATACGCGTATAGTCGCGTCTCGTGTACTGCACATGATACAATATATTGAACAAAAGGTCTTTCGGGATGAACACGCGTAGCGCGACGAGAGAGCGAAAACAAAGAAAACTTACCCCGGCAAAAGTGCACCGTTGGACTGGCTGAAAAGTTTTTCTCGTTCTTTTTTATTACATTCTATTACCATTTCAAATTTGTTCCGTACAAAAAAAAAAAAGAAATTCAACTTTTCCAATGTCCGTACGGCTTTTGAAAAATGTGTATTATAATCGGTGTTGACTTTCTAAACGTGCGGACTCATGTACACCGACCGACCAACGTGCAACCCTCTTGATTTACTTCTGTTTTTCGGATACTTTCCAGTTCCCGCACTTCGCTGCAAAGCAACGTCGATGGGCGAGCGCGAAATGTTTATTCGACAGTAGCGCGCTCTTGTGACGTGTGCTCGTCAACTTTGTAGCTGATGATGCAGCGCACAGCAACTACTGTTGCTCACATCGTTCTGTGAACTATAATAGTCCGTGGTGAACGCAGTGCAACAAGTGATAACGTCGAACTTGTCTGTATGATAAGCTCTTATCACACGTGTGTCGTGTCACGCACTTACGCGTAAATGAATTGCAGGTATTTATTACCATTAACTTTTTACTATTTAGATCAACTATGATTCATCAACAATTCGGACAGTACCGACCACCTATATAGTATTGGCTGTACGAGCGATGAACTTGTGTTTTAGGTTCAATTATTCATTTCATACCGATCGTTGTACATTGTAATAATATTGTGCATTTCTCCCACGTTACAATTATTGCATCGTATGTGCGATTGCAAATCCGTGCACTGGACATTTCTGTAATACTGTCAACCGTCGATTTGTTGACCAATATACTGTTCAATGAGCTAATACGATATTTTTCAACCATTGAAAATGGTTTTTTTTGAGTTTCTTTCAGTGTTCATTATACTTCCATATTTGCACTGCGAAAGTCTGGACGATGGCAAGTGTTCTCATTTTATAAAAATTTTATTTGTCCGTATGATATTTCAAAAACTATTCAACCATTCCATTTGACATAATATATATTTTACCTATTCCAAATATATTCAAATTTATTATTTTATTTTTAGATGAATTTACAAACACCAATACCAGTTTGCAGTTAATCACTAGGTTTTCTCAAAACCGTATTCATGGCTCAATATTATTTTCCCAACATTCTTCGAATGATGATATTATTCAAATCTTAGTTTCATTAAATAATTTTGGAGAATCGTCGCAATGGTCGTGGCAAATAAAAGAATTTCCAGTAGATTACACTGTTTTAGCTGATCGATGTACTGATAAAAATCTTGGCAATAAGTAATTTAACTGTTGGTTTACTAATGATTATATTTTTAATGACTAAATATGATGATTGATTTATAGACTTATTAATTTCGATGATACATTTGGAACATTGACTTTGGAAAATCACACAAAACTTCAGTTTTCAATATCAAAATCTATTTTAGAACTTACTGGACCATTGGGAATTTGGTATAGATCGTTAGTACTCAGAGATAATGTTGGAAATACTATTTGTTCAACAATTATGGTATGTATATTATTCTAGTTTCTAATAATTGTTTTGCATAATGTTATAATATGTAAAATTCTTATTAAAATATTTAAAACAAGGTTGAAAACTACATATTTTAATTAATTTTAATTAACAAAGTCCAATTTGTTTTCAGTTAATTGTCTATATGTTTATACTAAGTGTTTATAATTTATAGATCTGTTTTTAATTTTTAAACAACTTGTTGATAAACTAATAAATTAACTATGAAGATAATATTTTTATAGTTAACAAACTATTGAATATTCGACTATAAAAATAAATATGTTTTATTAGGCAAAAGATGATTCAAAACTGCGTGTGGCTGAAGCAAATTTTCAAACACGATTTTTTGGTAGAATTTATATCATTTGGGTTGGAATATCTGGAAGTTTAATGGATGCTATCATATTTACAAATCTTGAGGACAGAAAAAGTTTAAAACCTGAGCTTAGTACCAATAACTGGAAAATTTTCTCAACTGATGTTCTTGAAACTAATTTAGGTTATTTTAATTGTCATAAATATATTGCATACTATAACATCTTTGTATAATTTATATAAATTTTAATTTTTAGGTAAATCAAAACTCAATTGTGATGCTTTACAGATTCTATATGATCCAGAATCTACTGGGTTGGGTGATTTAGGAGCTCGTCTTGGACCTGTCCAAATTGGAAAAAAGTCGTTGATCCGTGATACTAATTTAGCAACATTTGATATTGAGTATGAAAATAGAGTTTTATACATGGTTTTATTTGATAGTGATCGTGCTGAAAACATTTTAGACTGTGCACAAATCAATTTAAAAAAAAGCATGACACTCAAGTAAATTTTATTTATTTCAAATTATTAAGCTTGAGTTTAGTTCAAAAATTTAATGTTAATGATATTTTGTTTCAGGGGATTTGTGAATGAAACAAAAGTAAACCTTGAATTAACGTTATGGCAAAAATCTAAGTTTGAAGTAACTAATGTTTATACCAAAGTTGAAACAATTCAAGACGGTCTAACTTTAAGTGTACATGAAATGCCATCGATTCCAAAAACATATAAAGTTCCTACAATTATAAATAACAATTGTTTGGGTATTGGCAATGTTTTCAATCCTACTGGTCAATTATTTCCTTCTACTGCTGAAAGACTCACTCAAAATCAATATGCTATTGGTGATTTAAGTGGAAAATATAATTACAACAGTTCCATTTGGGATATATTTCTACCATTATTTGGAAGCAATAGTGTTATTCATAGATCACTAGTTCTATATATGTAAATAACGTCCAATGTTCATTTAAGAATATAGGAATTAATTGTATTTTTATATTTTAGAAATAAAAAAATATGGACGTGTACCACATTATTACCATATACTGGTCCTAATTCTCAAATAAAAGTTGCTTATTTAACGGCAGAAGCAATTTACCGGTATCCTTTAGTTGGAAGGATTGTATTTCGACAGCCAATCGACATAGGCGCTACTGAAACTATAGTAATTATAGAAAGTTTAGTTCATGCTGATGGTACAACTCTAAAAGATTCAGACGAACATAGATGGTCAATAAACACACAACCACCCGGTAAAGATTTTTATAATTGGATGGATCGATGTAAAAGTGCCGGTTCTATATATGACCCTCATAAGGTATTTAATTCATTAATTTATTTTAATGTTTCATTTGTTATTCATTTATTATATTTATTAATTATCTGAAACTAGGTTGTGAAAAACAACATGTCATCTTTATGCAGCAAATCTCTTAAATACTGCAGTGTAGGTGATTTATCGTCTCGTTTAAATAGTTTATCCATAGCAGGCAATAAATTAAACTCAATAGATATAAGTAGACATATGTTTGTGGATGAATATATGTCATTATTTGGAATAAATTCAATTATTGGTAAATCGCTTGTAATTTATGATGATCATGGTCCTCAAGCTCGTGGGGATCGTTTAGCTTGTTCAAAGTTAGTTTATGATCAAGACATAATATGGTGGAAGTATTTAAGATTAACAAAGCTTGCTTGCTTTTCTTTTATAAGTTTCAATTAGGATTTAATTTAATTTAATTAGGATTGCAGAGCTTAAAAACTAGCAATATTTTTAAACTTGCATGTCTATAATTTAAATGTATGAAAAGTAAAAACAAATTAATTTAACTTAAATGGTGAAATTTACTATTTAAAAATAAATATTAAAAATTCTAAAATTTAATATTTTTTAAAAAATTAATATGAATTTTAAACCAACTAGCAGCTTAATAAGGTTTTTTTTTTGAATATTTAAATATAATGAGTAATTAAATATTAAAATAATTTCTACTTAAATTAATAAAAATAAAATATTGTGGAGACTTATTAGAAATAATCCTAAATTATACTTTAAAAATGTCTTTTTTGCAAATAACTTTACTTCTTCCAAAAATAATATGCCTAAAGCACATATTTATATAGTATATAATCCATGTTATTCTTCAATAGTATATAAATTCATTTCTAAATATCATACAATATCATTAGCATAAAAAATAATAAAAATCTTTAAGCTTTTTATAAAAAATTTTGGTCGTATTTTAATGTTCTTCTTGTAATATATTGTATAATTTATAAATGTGTATAAAAAATGCGAATAACTATTTAAATATGATGTATTTACTTAAGGATCGAAAGAGTGTGGCATAGAAAAGCAGTTGTAAAAGACTGGTACACTGAAAATGATTCATTATCTGTTTCTGGTAAAATTGAACTATTTCAACTTACTGAGTATGATCCTGTTGATTTTGAAATCAACTTACAAGGTGTTCAAGGTGGAAATGATTATTATGTTTATTCGGTAAGTTGTTTGTTTTACTTATAAGTTATTCATTTTAAAACATTTTTATCTTGTATTTAAAGTTGAAAATGTGTGATGTTATAGAATCCAGTTGATGGTGGCTTGGATTTACCATGCGAGAATTCCAATTTACATGAAATTTGGGATCCGTGGAATAGCAAAGAAACTGGAAGTTTACGATATGGTGATTGGAGTTCACGGTTTGGTTCAATACATGGTTCTAGAACAGTGTCTGCTATTGGCAATGATACTCATGCTCAGCTATTTGGTCAATTAGTCTTTTTAAGTCGATCTGTTATAATACATGGTATGCCTGCTAAAAAAAGGTTAGTTACAAATATTTATTTATACTTCATTACTTGCATATAATTTAATCTGTTAATTTCAAATTATGTAATACATAATATATAATTCTGTTTATAGATTAGCGTGTTCTACAATTGAGAGAGGATACTCGCCATCAGAAGCTCGAGAAATCAGAGCAATGGCTTCATTTCATAATCCGAATGGTTTTCTTTATGGTTACATACGAATGGTTTGTACTCAGCTATTTGCTATCTTATTTGTTATTTTATTATATAATATTACATTTTAGACTCAATTGGTCTATAATGATGGAAGTAAAAGTGATACTGTGATTGAAGTTAATTTACATTATCCTGGTTCATATAATCGAAATATGGTAAGTTAAGAATTTCATACCTATAAATTTAATTCTATTTACAGTTCGACATAATTAATTTTTAGACAAAAAATCATAAATGGGCTGTTTACGTGAACCCTGTTGGTATTGATGCGACTGTTATAGATCATGGAACTCGGTGCACTGCAGCTGGGTACATATGGAATCCATATTACACTCAATTAGCTGATCCATTGAATGTAAAGTTAATTTTAGAATTACTGTAAATGTACAATTTTATGTTTATTTGTTTAATATCTTATTACCAAGTCGTTAGGTTTAATTTAAAAAAATTACAATTTATTAATAACTTATGTAGGTAATGCTTTATGAAAATGAATGTGGTCCTGATCAACCTTTACGTTGTTACGTTGGAGATATATCAGGTCGTCTGGGTAATATTGATGTTGGATCACATTCAATGGTATTTTCCGATCCAAATTTACCTTTAGGTAATAGTATAGAATAAAAACAGTACTTTAAAAGTAATATATTTTTAATAGTAGTTTACAACTTTAGAAGGAGACATTTCTGCAATTGGAAGATCAATTATAGTATTTTCAAAAAATGGTTACGAAAAATTAGCATGCGCTAACATTGAATATGACAAAGATATTATAAAATATGTGAATGTAAGAAGAACTACCAAGTATGAAACCACACATTTTTTTGAAGCTGTCAGAAGTGTATTGGGTGTTCCTGATTGGATGTTAACCGTGGATAGTAGGAAAACAAAAATACTACACAATGGAGCTTGTATTCAGTATTTAGTGCATTTCAAAGGTAAAGTGTACTATAATTTTAAATGAATTTAATTTTAAATGTATCTGTTTTAATTAGGAGCGATAGCTAATGAATTGGAATCAGATTTTAGTAAACTTTTAGCAATTGGACATTTACCTGCTCAAACGCTAAAAATAAGTGGTTATTATCCCACTAAGGTTAAACTAAAAATTCCATATCAAGGTTGCCCAGTATACAATAAAAAACTAGCCAACAGTAAGTTATTTAGAGCATATTTTATATTATAACATGATACATAATTAATTAATCATTTTAGGTATATCATCTGCAGGGATGTGTATTATGAATTATCGTTTAACAGTTTCTTTAGTACTTATGTATAGTGTATATTATGTCCTATTATTATAGGAATAAGTCCTAACTCAAGTATACTATTTTATCCATTATTATTGTTAGTTGTTATATTGTTTATTTATAGTTTGTTAATCTAAAATATAATTATTTTTTTTTACTTTTTTATTATGGAAAATAAAAATTTGTGATTTTTTAATATTGAAAGTTAAAATATTAATAAAATTTTTATGCAATTAAAACAATTGATTTTTTTAATTTGGACTCAATGTACTTATAGTTGAATTATATTCAGTACATTATGTTTCCTGAGGACAGCCAGAGGTAATATGTTTAGAACTTCACAAATGCAGTGATTTTTTAATACAAAACTACCTGTATTTATATTAAATTATCTGTGATAGTCTATAGGAACCTACTTATTTTGATTTATATGGATAAAAATTCAGTTTCAATTTACTATAATAATATATTTATTACATCAACAATAAATATCAATATTTTTAATAATAATATGTAGTTTTTTAAATATATTATATATTACTAAACAATAAGTAATTACGATGAGTAGTGTGCTGATTAAAAAAGCCACTTAATAACGATTAGTGTTTGTAATCGAGGACACAATCGACCACCTCTAAGAGTAAATACGCACATCTTGGTATAATTAACTCAGAGCCATGTTTATTGTTTAATGGGGGGCAAGTGGGGGCAGCAAATTTTATGGTATTTGATGAGGCGGCAAATTTTATAAATTTATTATTTTTGCATAGTATTCTTGTATCCTCCCTGTTTATATGCTACTGACTGTAATTAATAGTGTGGTGAACATAATTTTGAATTATAATTTTCTTAAAGGCAGCATATTTTAATTTGCCCCGGGACGGCAATATAGCTTAATGCGACACTGTATCAACTATTATTGACCACATTTGAGAACAATCATAAGTCATTCTTTGATTGGGACTCATGAACGTAGGATCACCTAGTCAATTTGTCAAGAATTCTGTCAAAATCTTACTGTTTAAAATTAATAAAAACATAATCATACTCATTCATAGTTCATGTTAACATTTATTTTACTAAACTAAAACTAGTGAAGACTAACAACAGTAGAACAGAAAAAGTACCTACTCCGAGTTGCATTTTTAAATTCAATCATTGGGTAAATAATCTAGATTTAATAAGCTCTTTCCAATAAAAAATAATAGGTTTGTAAAGTCTATAACCATCTACTCTTAATAATTTTAAATGTATTATTATACTTATATATTTGTACATTATACCTTCAAGTTATATGAAAATAAACTGTATTGTTTTAAATACACAATATCTTCGAAGTCAAACTGGTCTGAAAATACAATGAACATATAGTACAAGAAGCTTATGTAAAAATTAAGTTTCTTAGCTTTATTTGTACATAGCTCCAATCATTCCAAAAAATCTAGTGAGTGGGCGTGGGAAACATTGAATCAATAATGCAACCAGAATTTATAAAGATGTTGGTTATCATTTCCAATGTAGAGACTGAAATCTTAATGATTTTTACAGTTCCGGTTCCGGATTGGTTTTTAAAAAAACTAAAATTTCGGTTTCTTTTCGGTTTTTTAAAAACTCAAAATTTCGATTCCGGTTCCGGTTCGGTTCTTAAAAATACTAAAATGAAGGTTTCGGTTTCTTTTTGGTTTAAAAAAAAAAAAAAAAAAACATTGTTTTCTATTTTGGTTTTATAATTTAGTAAAAAATGTTAATTTACAATCATATTTATAATATGAATGTACTTTAGATATGTTAGGACGACCCATAATGAAAAAATAATAATTTCAATTTGATTTAATATTGGACACAATTGCAACACATGACAGTAACAATTACTAACAACCAACAGTTGACAATTTGTAACAAGCACAATGACGAAGTTGGTACAGAAACGCGTATACGGTTCAGAGACGAGGCGTGCTGCAGGTACGTCAGATAACGATAGTATAATATAAACACTAGTTATTCTTATTTATACTATGGTTATTTATAAACATAAGCCATATTTTCAGAATTACTTGTTATAGTGGTAAATCTAGCTAGTCAGCTAGTAGATTATAGAATATCTATACTCTATACTATTATTAAATCCTCTTGATAATAATAACAATAGATCTACGTATTTGTTTAGTTTTTATTATATACCATTTACCAATGATAGATATAAAAAAAAAAATTAAAGGAATTATAATAAACCCGAAATTAACCGTAAAAAACCTTTACAAAAAAGTATGGGTTCCGGTTTTTAAATAAATCTTATTAAGGGTTCCGAGGAGGTTCCGGTTTTAAAATTAATTTGAATTAGGGTTTTGATGAGTTTCCGGTTCCCAATATTCAAAGGGTTTCAGTTCCAAAACCGGTTCTTTTCGGTACGGTTCCAGTCCCTGTTCCAAAGTATTTGAACTTCTATTTTCGAAACAGATCGACATTGATTTAAATTAGCCATGTATTTACTGTGGTACGGCGGGTATCGCTGGTAGTCCGGCACGTACACAACACTTCACTGTATTAAGATTACTAGGACACTAGGGTAACGCTTAACAAGCGGAAAGAAAAGAAACACTATGGTTTTCTTTTGGTTAAAGAAAAGAACACTTTATTATTCGTTGAACCAAACGGTGACAAATATAAATATAAAAATGAAACAATGATGGCGCGTGGTCTCAGACGGATTCAGGGAGTTGACGACGCTGGTCGTGGAACGTCCCCGAACACGGATCCAAACAGACTCCCAAGTCCCAAACCGGTTCAAAAGTTCCACCGAGCAGACGTCGCAGTCGATGCCCGCGACCCCCTCCCAGTGATGGATGGAGGTACGGGTTATCGCTGCGACGCTGCGTGCCGCGGTCTGGTGGTTGACAAGAGAACAAAGGCGCGGTCGGCGACAGGCGTTTCAATAACTGCTGCCACACGAGTCCGCGTCATATTTAGCTTAAGTTACTTTGACAGATTTAGAAGATTATAGAAAACACGCTGAGGTGCTGAGGACAATTACAATTTTGAAGACATTTTTAATATTTATAATAGTATTTATAATATTAGTAATATTTATCATAGTACCTACATAATATTATGAATTTATAAATATAAAATAAAACAGTAGGTACTTCATTTTTAACAATATTTGTTCATATACATTAGTATACTAATTAGATAACTGCTGTATCTTAATTCTTAATAATTAAACTAAAATTAAAGTTGATCTTTTTAAGGACTCCGAGAACTTGAAATTAGTTTACTGGAGTGGATTATCCTGTTTAGGAGGCTAGTGGAACTTACGGGCCTTACGGCAGGATTGTTTGTCGAGTATAGTCTCTTTCATAATCTATTAAAATGTTCCACATAACATAATAGTATAATACTAAATACTACGGTATTTTTTACGTTCATTCAATAGGAACATATTATCCCGAAATCCATTATACCTACAAATTGCAATACTACTATTATACAGGCTACCTACTTAAAAAACTATAAATTTTTTTTTTTACATTTTGCCAATAATTTTAATAAAACGACATTAAATTATATATTTACATGAACGATCATCTAAAAGCCAAGCAAAACTTAATAATGTTAGTTAAAAAGTTTGTTTCACTTTATAATATTTTTATTAATATATAAATTCCAATTATAATATTAAAAGATGAGTACTTCGATAAAAATTAGTACCGCCTATAATTTGTAATATTAAAATGTACCAAAATACAAAAAAAAATATATATATATCTAGTAGTTAATGCCGTTAATTGTATCTAAAAATTAATAAAAACCGTGAAATTGGCAATTAATAGTATTTTAATGAATAGTTATATAGGAAGTTATAAATATAATTTATAATCAATGGACAAAGGTTGTACGTTGTACTTGTACCACAGACTTAAATGTATAAAAGTACGAGGTATACAATTTAATAATAATGTATATGTTACAGCTAAAGTATTGAATACTGTTATTTTATGAAATAACTAGGTACCTAGTTCATGAATTACCTACCTACGAATGTTAGTTTAAGTATGAAATAATACATGAAAACTGTACTTTAACTAGTTATTTCATAGAATATCTAATTATTCTATATAATTTCAGTTTGATATCCGTTAAAGTATAAAATACATTAAAATTTTAAATATATATTAAAATATTTTATTTTACTGAATTAATTATAGTTACTTATATTATTTATTTATTTGTACATGTAAGGCTATTATGACATTTAGAGTTGCACAATATCTCTTTTTTTTACAAACACGTCGCTTTGTGTCACATTTTTTGGTACAAGTGCTCTTAAAAAAATCCTGACCACGGACCTGACGGGTCCCATCTTGCAGAGGAGACGGTGCCCCGGTGCTGGTGGCTCTTATAACGACCCGTGGCCCGGCCGATGGTCGGGTCATGAACCTCCGCACCTCGTGAATATCTCACAGGGTTAATATACGGTGTGCGGTTGTAGGCAAGCGCTTGAGCTAAGCCACAAAACCATGGGTCCTCACTGACCAGTTCCCAGTGACTGTGCAGTAGCCGTAGATCTTAATGTAACATTTTCATTTGGAAAAGCTTCTACAGCTAACAAATTTTCTGAACATACTGTGAACTGTGATCGAGAGTATAACTGTTTTAATACTCCTGTAATATTATAATGTGTAGGTAGGTATCAAATTAATTCAAAATAAAATTATAAAAAATAACTTATATTATTTAAATTTATCTTACCATTATTGCATTCCAGTTGATAAAACCCATCGTACCTAATTACCTATATTATTTTATTATGACGTTATTATACGAATAATTGAGATAATCTCTTTGTGTACACAGCCCCATATGAGGACGATTTAATTTATAATTTCTTATTAATTTTTTTTTTTAATGACCCAAGGGTCTTTATAAATATATTTGACAATTGTATACATTTATATACTAGATATTAATAAATAATATATATACTACACGACGATGAAGTTGCACTTTTAATAAAGTGGCTCCTAGCTTAATATAAATTCGTAAACCATGTCATATGGTTTCAGACACTTATAAGATGTCTAATATCCTTGGAGTTGTCTAATAGTTGAATGGCCATCGTATTGACATGGTGATCTGGGCGAATGTAAGTTCCTACATGATAGAAAAAGATACATATGTAAGTTCCTACATGGTAAAAATCAGGTACTTACGTATGTTAGTTCCTACACGGCGAAAAAGTTTAAATATGTAATATTTAATTTATTAATTATATATTAAATAATTTTCACAAAAAAAATAAAAATTAATATGTTGATAAAAAAATATAATAAAAATCGTTTTATATTTTATGAGGTTCATTTTGACCCACAGTATAAACTTTTGCACTACACTTATTTATAACACAACGCCACGTATTTTCATTCTTTTTAGATGTATGATGTTTAAAAAATTTAAAATCATTCAAAACTAGCAGTTGTTTGCATTTTTCACTCAACATGAGTGATACATTCTCGCTCATTGTGACGGATGTATATGGATGTACGGATACACGGATGTTTCGAATAATACAAACGAAACTTTTAAGAGAAATAACTAGTTGTGCATTTTACTGTGTATAGTTATAACAAATTATAAGATGATTTAACTAAAATCAAGTTCTGTATCATTTTTATCCGTATTTTAAGTCGTAAATATTGTGTAGGTCAAAAAATATAGTCGGGATACTATTATCAGCTTGTAGCTTGTCGTATTTTTCCGTAATTTCATATACGTTTTGCTTTAAATGAAGAATATTTGAATGTATATTGGTTAGCTACGGCTGGACCGATTATTATTTAAATGATACGCCTGTTGGTGCTGTGGCATGATTGAAAAAATTTCAGATTATACAACGAATAAGTTATAAATAATTGTAACCTATTCCGCCGTGTAGGAACTAACATACGTACCTGGTTTTTACCGTGTAGGAACTTACATATGTCCGTGGAGGAACTAACGTACCTATGTAATTGTTTACTTGCTACTCTCATGTAGGAACTTACTATCCCCCGGTGATCTAGCCTCGTTTCATGTTTGCGAACAAACCTCTGCATTTCGCTAGATACAGTGGATCAGTGGTGGCGTGAATATTTTTTATTGATGAGACAAAATAATTTTTAGGGACCACCCAGCCAGGCAACCTTAGGCAACCTAAGTCGTTATACCTTAATATACTTAGAAAGTATTAAATTTCCAACAAACTTTTCAATACCAAATGGCACATGCCAACCCACCCACCCACACACAAATAACCATGAGACATTGGTTTCATAGAACCATAGTATCATATCTCAGAGAATCGCGTCGTTCCTTTCAATCCTGGAGACTGCAGTGGTGGTCCAAAGGGCGTATGACATCAATGATAGAGGCTAATAGACTAACTAGTAACTTGCACGACCCACAGTTGAATGCAATAGGTTCTAATTTCCAATCAATAGAATTGTGTTACCTTCCATGTTATTGTGTTACTAACAGAATTTCAGTCTAAAATCGCATTTAACATCACTTTAGTTGTAATCACGAATTAAGATAAACTTAATATCTTAATTTGTGGTTGCTATCATAACTTCATACAAGAAAAGCCAAAACTGCGTTCCGTTACCTACTTGACAAAAAGTTATAATTTTAATTCTGTGAAAAACCAATTAGAAATGTAAGTAACCCTTATAATTCTATACTCTTAATTATTAACAATATCAATAATATATTTTAGTCATTATTTGGTATAAATATATTTATATACGTTATATTTGTCTCTGCAGTCTATGATAAATTAAATGTCATCATACGAGACATCTTGCATAAGGAGATACATTTTCATAGCGATTTTTACAGTAATATATAATTTGTTTGGTCATCATTAGCTACATCTGATGATAATATAACAGTCCTTCGTTGGTAAGACACTAAACTAGTACTCACTACTCACTATATCAACAAATGCTGGTAGTATTCTTGAAGATAAAGCAAAACGGTTTGACAGAAAATTAAAAACATCAATTGAAATAAATCGACCATATTATGTAATAAGTGAATATCATAGATCCATGGGATTTTTTTTTTTTAATACTGTATATTAATACCTACTGATATCTACAGTCTGTTTATTTTTATCGAGTTGTACAATTTATTTTATTTAAATTTTATTTACGAAAAGAAATTATTCTATTTGTAATATGTAATGCACAGTGTTGTTTAAATGAGGACATTCAATAAAAAGTGATTATAAACTTAAATAAATAAAAACATTTTAGATTCTGAATGGAGTGATGGAATCTATTGATTTTACAATGATGTGTTGTTTTTTTTTTTGTGTCTGTCATCACGTTTTGGGGCAGTAAAACTGTTTCGATTTTCTTAAACAGCAACTTTACTAGAAGAAAAGTGAATGTAGATGATATTTGGGCAAGTCAAAAATACAACTTTTTCAATACTTTTTGAAAAAATTGAAAAAAACGATAAAAAAATTACAAAAAAAACCGGGAAATTTTATGCAAAATCACGTTTTTACAAAATACATTTTTTAAAATGCTCTAACTCAAAAACGAAAAACCGCAATAACTTGAAATTTCCACCAAATTTATATTAACGTTCTCTACACATGGTTAAGTTTTAAAGTATTTTGACATATTTTGACTTATTTATAGACAGTTTAAATTTTCGATTTTTGTAAAAAATTTTTTTTTTAAACATCTATAAAATTTAATTGGCTGACCAAAAACTCTTGAAAATTTAATACAAGATTTATAATAAGTTAAACTTATCGGAACTAGAAAATATTGTAGATGGATTTTTTATAAGCCCATAAATAAACTCAAATTTGTATAAAATATGTCAAAATCACGATAATTTGCAAGTTATTTTGTAGATAAAAATTCATAAAATTTATTTTGTTCATACTAAAGGTTCAAAATTTTAACACTAGAGTATCTATAAGCTACTCTTTAACAATCTTTAAAAAAATTTCTACCGGTCTTTGAGGAAAAAATTTTATGATCATTTGAAATTTAAATTTTTACGAAATTGCATAAAATAGCGATTTATTCTCAAATGATTCTAAATATTTGTTATAATTCAAAAAGTATAAGTCGCAGAAACTTGAAATTTTTACCAGCTGTTAATATTGGCATTTCCTTTATGTCATATTTTTTCAAAATATTATATTGATTTTTAAGCCACTTATAGGCACTTAAAATATTCGAATTTTTTAAATTTTTTTTTTTATAATGGACGATAAAAAAAATTGACTAATACAAAATACTTGAAAATTTAATAGAAGTTTTCACAGAAGTAATTATTATTGTCATTCAAAAATTATTAAAATCCATAGGCACAATTTTTTTTATAAGCGTTTGAACAACGAATATTGACATAAAATTACATGTAAAATATAATAAAATTCTAGACTGACAAATGATGTCGGTTTTTGAAATTTGCTCTAACTCAAAAACCAAATAAGGCAAACACTTGGAATTTTTATCAAATGTTTATATTGACATTATCTATAGGTGGTTAAGTTTTCAAAGTATTTTGACATATTTTGACTTATTTATAGGGAATTTAAATTTTCGATTTTTGTAAGTTTTTTTTTTTTGAAGTATCTATAAAATTTATTTGGCTGTCCGAAAACTCTTAAAAATTTAATACAATGTTTATTATAAGTTATACTTATCGTAACTAGAAACTATTGTAGATCGTTTTACTCAAATTTTTTTTTTATAAGCCCATACATTTCAAATTTGTATAAAATATATTAAAATCGCGATGATTTGCAAGTTATTTTATAGTTGAAAATTCATAACATTTTTTCTGTATACATTTAAGGTTCAAAATTTTAACATTAGGTTTTCCATAAGCTAATCTTCAAAATTATATAAAAAAAATTCTACCGAACTTAAAGGAAAAAATTTTATGACTCTTTGAAATTTAAATTTTTACGAAATTGCATAGTATTGCATTATATTTCAATTTAAATATAAAATACTATATTATTATATACCCATTTTAGATCAATATATTAACTCCGTTCAGAATCATTATTCGTATATAATGATACCTATCATTGCATTCAAATTTAACATATCCATTGTAATAATGACCTATCCTATAAACAAGGTGCACTCCACCCCCAATTGTACAGCAAAGAGAGGCCTATCCGTTCTTTTTTTTCCTTAATTCCTTGGCTCATGTTTGTTCTGAAAAAAGTATTAAAAATTAAATTTACGGACAGAAGATCACAGTAACACACCAACATTTATAGCACACCTGAGTTCGACAAAATCATTTTCATCGGTAATAATTTTCGTCGCTAACTTAATTTTAACTAAATGCACCACCGTTTACTATCGATTGTATGATTTTCAAAATATTTCGACATTTTTCTAGTTTTTAAAAGGTATTTGAATATTTAATGTTTTCCTAACTTTATTCTTATAAAATAATTTTGACTTAACAGAAAATCTTGAAAATGTATAACAAAGTTCCTCATTTACACCTCTTACTAGTTAATGAAAAAAAATTACAATTATTTCAAAAAATAATTTATTAGCTTTTAAATGAGTCATCACAAAATTCCGCAACACATTTTTGAAGTTAAAAAGCATAAAGTTATTAATTTCAATACTTAAAGCTTGAATATTGGATACAAGATTTTCTTTGTAATACAGATATTTAAATTGAAATATATAATTTTAACCCAAAAATTACATTAGGAATATACCACTGCCATCAAAATATCGTTTCCGAGATATTATCATCAAATTTTTAACTCTTCGTTACAATTAGAAAAACTACTAGGAAATTCAAGTGTATGAAATATGAACGTTGAACAAGTGGTAATAAAAATTTACTGTTTATGTCGTTTTCGACTTATTAATTCTGCTTTTATAAAAACAACTATTATTCATAATTAAATTAAAAATGTTAATACCTAATAATAATACCTAGTAGGCAATATACTCGTAGTATAAGTACTATAATAATGTGTTATAAATTGATATAGATCTATATTTTATGTTGTTATTAAATATGAACTTTGACCTTAGTCCTTTTCAATACTTAGAATACGAACGGCTAATCGTTCATAGGTATTATGAATCGCATAATATAGTAACATTTACATACAGCTATAATATAACGACATGATGCATTGCAATGAAAACACTTCAATCAGCATATCTAAATACCAATCTACGAATGTATGCTTATCAAAATTTTGTTTTTCGTTATCAAGAAGAGTTTATTATAATATTATAACAATTCATTATCTATATTATGTTCACAACTTATATAGTTCCTATACGCTGACAAGAGAACTTCTGAATGTATACATAAAAATAAGAGTGTATTAAAGTAAACCTTTGTCTTATTAAACGATGAATATTATATCAATAATTCAAAAAAAATGTCGAAAAGAAGAATTGACCAACGATGAAATGAATTTTTTCATCGAATGCACCGTAAATGGAAGTATAGATCAATGTCAGATTGGTAAGCTACCTATTCAATTATTTACACTTTTAGTTTAATCATTGTATGTATTTTTATTTTATTGTATTGATATAAAGTATAGTTCGGTGATAATAAATTTAGTATTGATTTGAGTAAGTCCCATTTTATAGGAGCAATGTTAATGACTTTATACTTAAATGACATGACTAATAATGAGGTTAGCAATATGACCACGGCCATGGCGAATTCGGGCGCAGTACTGGATTTCAAGTCCTTGCCATTTGTCGTAGACAAACATAGCACCGGGGGTGTTGGCGATAAGGTTTCTATACCACTTGTACCGGCTCTAAGAGCCACGGCAGAAGATTTTGTCATACCAATGGTATCGGGCAGGGGACTAGGATTTACTGGTGGCACATTGGACAAACTTGAGAGTATTCCTGGTTAGCAAAATTAAACAATAATCGTTATTTTAAATCCAACCATTTTATTTCATAACAATTATAATTATATAATACTAGGATATTTTGCATTCGGTTTTGATAAGGAAGAACTATTAAGTATTGGAAACGACTTCGGATGTTTTATCGTCGGATCAGATCATTTATCACCAGCAGATTCGATTTTATACCAGACCCGAAATATTACTGCTACGGTGGATAACGCTGGATTGATAATTGGTAATTTTTTTTTGAAATATATTCGCTGTCTTTTATTTAATTTTCACATTACATGTAATATAGCGTCAATAATATCTAAGAAAGCTGCTGCTGGTGTTAAATATCTAGTACTTGATATAAAAATTGGATCAGCAAGTTTTTTTCATTCTATTGATGAAGCTAAGATATTTGGAAAACAATTCGTGAGTTGCATTTAAATTAACTGAAAAATACTGGTGAAAGGTCAGGTGAGATACAGGAATGATAATGCTGTATTGGTTTCTTAAACTTGAAACAAATGTATCATTGCTCTCGAAAAAACGATTCAGAGTGAAAGAAGTCGGATGAATCAATTATTTATATTTTTAAATACTTTTAAATATTATAGTTATTACTTATTAGTATAGTAAAATATAAAAATAATAATCGTAATAATAATAATTAATAATATTATCATATAGTATAAAGCTTTCATAACCCGATGTTTCCCGGAGTTTAATTTGCCAGTAAAATGATTAAATTAATAAAATTATGAGTACAAATAACACTAGGTTGAAAGTTGTACCTAATTAATCAAGATTTATTTAGTGATTTTGGCTAGGCAATGATGAACCAATCAGTTAGTCTATCAGTTAGTAAGGTTAATTTAAACTTTTATACTATTCTAACTTTTGAAAAAAAGCATTGTAAGCATCTAGATAGAAAAGTAAATGTTTTTCCATAAAGTTCATCAATAGTTTTACATAATAATATTATAGATCTTTGTATTATGGAACAAAACTAAATTGACATTTCATTTTATTTATCTTTTTAAACATATGATCTATTTATACGTAGACAAATTATTAAACATACACACGAATTATTATATTTTTATAATATAATTTACGTTTTGTATACGATTTATAGTATTAAACTAACAATTGTTTTTATTTTTAAATCATCAAAAACTCATACAGTATTTGTATTTTTTTTTTTTTTTTGTTTAAAAAATTGTATTTAGTTAACTTGTCTGTAAGCCAGATAGTGTACATAACTCATCTGTTTCAATCAATCTGAGGATTAAAACTGAAACTAATGCGGAGTGTATACACACACGTTTTACTTATGTGCTATACTTCTATAGGTATCCTTCTACGTTTAGCACCAGTCCTGCGGAAAATGGTGATGTGTACAGGACAGAGCAATGAAAATAATATTTCGAATTTTATAAATAATTAATCACTACTACATATTTATTTATTTTGATTTGTCCGATTATTAATAATAAATTGTTGCTCTAAGTATCATAACATTTAAATATTATGCATAATTTATAATACTAATATATCATTATTACATCGTGTAGGTTCTTGTAGCGAAGTTAATGGGTATTGAATGTAGAGCAATATTGACTAGAATGTCAGCTCCAATTGGCAATTATGTTGGTAATTCGTTAGAAATATTGGAATCTATTAAGTGTCTAAAAGGAGAAGGACCAGAAGATTTACAGACTCTTGTCGAATTGATTGGTATTTCTATTTTATTCACCCGCATAATATTATGATAATAGCTTTGTATTGTAACTTAATTAAATAGGTGGACATTTGCTGCAAATGACGCATAAAGCAAACACCGTGGAAGAAGGTCGTAAGCGTATAGCAGAGTCGTTAAACAATGGTACTGCATTAGAAACATTCAAACAAATGTTAATCAAACAGAAAATTGATGAAAAGATTGCAGACGGACTATGTTATGGTCAAACCACTGCCATTTTACCAATGGCCAAATACGAAACTAAAATTAATTCCCAATCTTCAGGTATATACTAAAAACCTTGAATTTTATTCTAAGGTTACTATGGTATCGGCTCTATGCTCATAATGGGCAATTCAATTGATTTTGGAGCATACGAGTATACTATTCTAAAATCAATGGCAGTAACTAAATACCGGATTTTATTTTTAAATTGTGTGTATTTCGAAATATTTTATCTCATACTGACACGATTTTTTAGATAAAATATTTATCTCCTTTAAACGCAGAGACTAAAAGTTCTATCTACAGTAAAAGGTTCATCATCCTTGTTGTATATACATATATTTCGAAATATGCAGTTTGTCTAGTACCTCGTACATATATTCATAAACAAATGCATGTGAATGTGACATTGTGACTTACATAGGTGCAATTTGGAGGGGCTTAGCCTCTCCGATATTAAAATTAAACCCTCCAAAAATGTATATATTATTTATAATTAAAGTCTTAAATCCTTCATTAACTATCTAATACGCATAACACAGTAACCGTCATTTGAAAAGTCTCTCCAAGTCAATAACTAAAATTACGTCCATGGAGACCTATAAGTTACAAAGTTACAAGTTAAGTATAACATAGTATCACAAAATTATTAATACAATTATATACCGTGCACAGAAAAAATATTTATACTTATTGTTTGGAAACAAATAAACGTCTTGTTTTTAGAAGCTACTCGTATGTTATTGATAAGAAAATGATTATGATTGTAAATTGTATAATACATGTTAGTCAATAAATATTAACTGACAACTATTGTATCTCAAAAGGATAATAGCGTTTAGGTAATATTTCATAAGTAGGTAATTGTATTTTTTTTTTTTTCTTTAGGTTACGTGAAAAAAGTAAACGGTATGACTATTGCTGAAGTCTGTAACAAAATGGGAGCTGGAAGACAATTTGCTAATCAGCAAATCGATCCGGCAGTTGGTGTTCAGTTGCATGTTAAGATAGGAGATTATATTAAAAACAATACTCTGTGTATTGTTTTATATCATAATGAAATTGAATTGGATAAATCGTTTTTAATTTCATTAGAAAATTCCATAGAACTAACGGACGAAGTTGTACAACCAGAAAATATTTTACTTGGCGTCATAGATTGCAATAGTTGAGAATTTAATTATAAAATGGCTTCAAAAATATTTGTGTTATTTTAATTTATCTGTAGATTTCGGTGCACCGTAACTCCGCATGCGGCCATTTTATAATATATCACCTAAACTCCGTATACAAGGTTTTTTTTTTACACTTTAACTCCGCACATAATTTTTTTCTCAACCACCCTAACTCCGCACATTATTTTTTTTTTAACCACCCTAACTCCACACATATTTTTTTTATTGTTTAAATACAATATTTTATGTTATTAAAAAAACATTTATATCAATTAAATTAAATTTATTTTTTAAACTAAAAACTAATTATTTAAGAAAAATAATAATAATTAACACAATTTACAATAAACATAATATGTCATTATGATGTAAATTAAAACTAAATATTATTAAATGTTATTAAATGATGCTAAACTTTTTACAAAATTATACCTATAAATTTGGCCGTCGTTATATAATTCTATTTTTTTATTTATAAATTCCATATTGATTTTTGTTTACTTGTAATAATCCTACTTTCATTATTATTCGCAGAATTCATTCGTATATAAGAATCCGTCTGTACCTATAGCTAATTCATTTTAATGAAGACTAATTTTAATGAAGATTGGATGTGCTGAAGTAAATAAATTACCAAATTTGGCATGAAAAGACTCATATGCAGTTGTTTGTAGTTCTCTCCAGTGTTGCTTCTTTTTTGGCTCAAATACAGGGTGGAAATGTTGCATCGGTTTTTGCGATGTTTTTTCTAAGTGATAATTTTTTTTAACTCGTGCATCCTTGGATTATTTATTTCCTTAGATATTTCAATCAATTTTATTCCATGCGGACTTTCTATGTTAAAAATATTTTTAGAATGCGGAGCTACGGTGCATGCGGAGTTGCGGATTTTCAAAATGATTTTATTCATGCGGAGCTACGGTGCGTCCGTATATTTGTTTATCCACTATGTCCATTGTATAGTAATGTTGTAATAGTATTAATAAACACTAGGTATATGGTATGTACTAGATTGTGACTTAAATTTAAATCCGTTTTAACGTTACGAAAACGTAATAATTGTCATTCTTAATTAGTAAATATAATATGTTATCATAATTCATAATGTAAATGGAGGTTTTGATTGCTTAAACTTTTAATTGTACACTCACCTCCCTACGACCTACCATTAAAGATTATAAAATATTTTTGACAAACGATTAAATAAAATTTGTGTTTAAATATGGTCAATATATTTTATATATTTTCAACAAAGATATACAGTTCAAATTTATTTAAACATATAACAGTGGTTATAATAATTAAAAAAAAAAAACAGACAAACATTGTATTGCGTTATTTGTCCTGCGAAAAAGACGTTATAATTATAAATTATATTATATTATATTTAACATAATATCACATTTTATTTCTATAACTTTATAAATGTAAACAATTGCTTATAAAGCTTGTACGTAACTTTAATCAAATTATAAACCTAATGCATTATTGCGTAGGTACCTCACTACATTATGATACCCACTAAAATCTTATTGATTCCTGATGTTTCCGTTTTGACTAAAGTTTATGACATAGGTATATTAAATTCAAATTGTCCGCGCAGTCTAGATTGAAATTAAATTACATAGTTAAATGTCGAATAACAATATCCGTGTTTACATGTAATACTTAATATTATACACGATACACCTATAAATCAATGATTATCTCGGTCAAGGACCCCAAAAAAATGAGCAGTTACTACAATAGGAAACATTAAATATATAGGTACCAAACTAGTACCTACCTATATTTTATTCGCAAGTTGCAAAATATTAAATTTATTTTTTTAACACATATGAGACGATTTAAATAAGTAGAAAAACATTCTTAAGAAAAACATCAATAATTTATCTAATTACCCTTATTGTACAAGTAAATTATTATATACAAAGTGTTTCAGCACGATTCGGCACAAATTAAACATCGAACTTTTGTTTTATTCAATAACTTTACACTTATTTTTAAAACATAATTTTATAATACTGCACAAGGCACAACAATAATTATGTTTTAAATTTTTATTTTTATGTGATCTTGAAATTTAAAGTTTAAAATTCTAATCTATTATTTCGTACAAACATTAAAATATCCATATTACAATAGTTGAGTTATTGGATAATTTATTTGTTATGATTTTTCAAAATCTTCGAAAATATTATTGCGTGTAATTAAATAAATTCTATTTTACAAAATTGGTTTTTTGATATTTTTCTATTTTAACCACCTATTACAATGATAATGTACAAGGTACAATCAAAATATTTAAAAAAGGAAAAATATTGAATAGAATAAAAGTAATTTCATTCGTTAAATCATGCTGAAACATGCTGTATAGTAGTGACAATAAATTATATAAAAACATTAAAAAGATAAATGGTAAAAGTTGTTAATAAAATTTAACTATTGGTGTTAAGTATAACAATAATTCAAGATCTGAGCATTCGCGTTTTAATAATTGGTCCTATAGTACCCTATAATACTTACTAATGGAAGTCATAGAATGTAATTTAACGATAAGTCTATAAAATGTGTATCCCCACTAAGATAGCATGCTTTAATTGCACAAAATCCGAATAAAAACAATCCTAGTTTCTAAATTAGGTATACTATAATATTATACACAATACTTAAACACCTACATAGGTATTGATTGGAAACCACTTCGAAAATGTTAACACATTATATAACTAGAATATATTGGATTATTTTAATTATTCGTGAGCATCAGAACATATCAAATATATGTTGTAGTATATTATTTATAATCAGGTCTATCGTTGAAAGAAATGATTGAAGTAGAGAAGAACTAAACATTTCGATAAAATACCCCTTAAAATAAAAAAAGGAAGCATGGTAAATTTTGTTCGGGTTATTCACAAATTCGAAACCGCATTTAAATCTGAGTGAGTAGCTGTTCTCTAGTAGGTAATTTAGGCAATCCCAAAAAATTATCTTTAGCGTAGACGGTACTCTTACAAATATGTAGCTTAGGACGGTAATCTTGAGCAGACTGTGCTATAAATATGTTAGTTGCTTCTTGTAATCTTCTTGTAGGCTGAAGTGGTTTAATTTCTTCTTTTTGACACCTCGGCTAAATTAAAGCATTCATTATTATTATTATTATTATTATTTTTTTTTTTTAATAATAAACTTATAGGTTGTTATTTTTTTACGCTATGCATTATAGCATTATGTGTTTTATTTGATTATTCAATAATACTACGAAACTTATTAACAATATATAGATACAAAATATAAATATATCAACAAGGTATACGAATAACTAGTTGATATGCTAACAAGGTAAGTATAGGATTATTATATGAATATTACCTTTGACTTCAGCGAATTCCTACGCCCAAATAAGTCGATTTTTTGTAAAATACGCTTTCTCTTATTTGCATGTCTCCTCTTACGCAATTCTCGAAGTAAAATCGAATACTCGCCTTTCAGTTGATTGATGTGTCTTATTTCATCATCATTATAAACACCACGTTCGGTAGCCATCTGGAGTTGTAATTGGATACTTTTCATTTTTCCTATAAGCTGAAAACTTTTCCTAGTCATTCGCAGTTACAATAAAACATTATTTTTACTAAGAAACGTACCTCTTCGATATTTACAGACGATATATCTTTGAAATGAGCTGATGCTAGAATACCGATCTTTAAGTCTTTCGGTACTCGTCTGTATTGTAATAACTCATACATCTGGTCAATTTGCTGTTTTATGTTGAGCAATAAAGTTTCACCGAATCCTTCGCCAATCGCACTATCAGCCGTAACACTAATAAATATATCATCGGTGTACGTAAATACTGAAACCGAAACACCGATAGTTTTTTGTGATGGCAGTATGGAGTAAACCGTTTTTAATGGAGACCCTTTGATTATGATTCTCGACCTAGGGCCAGATATCCAACTAAACTGCAAGCAGGCCTGAAAACGTAATTCACATGTTTGTAATTTTTATACTGTATACGTAATTTATCTTTTAAAATGTACATTATCTATATCACAATATATTATATACTATAAGCGGGTGTATCATAACATTATCTTTACCAAATTGTCCGTTAGTTCGGATAACAGCGTTCTGGTGCCCGAAGAATGCAGTGGCATTAATAAAGAAACTATAGCTGGCAATAAAGCTTGATCCGATTCGTACATGTTTTGCATTGCGCTTTTAGTAAACCATAATCTTGGAATGGCCCCTTCTATGCCTATTGGTAGCCGGAGGAGCACGGGGGACGAGTGGTCGGTGTTCCCAGTTTGAACTGGGTACACAATCTTTAACAAAAAGCAAATACATTTCAAATCAGAGCATATAATCAGGTACACCTACACCGGAATGAAAATGTCTTTATTACGTTCGTGTTGTTCAATTGTTGCAGTCCAATTAGCTTCATCATGACGTGCAATGAGCCGGCAACGGCGGACAAAACCACGTAACTGTTTGGCGTTTTAGTCACTTCGTTAATCCGGTTTACTTTAGATAGGGCCCCTTGGAAACACGACCAACGTATATTGTAACTCAGAGACAAAGGATCCGGTGCCACTAAATTATTTTCCTTGACCGGAGTGATCATTTTCCATAACAGTTCTGCAGGACCGGTCATCACAGTTCTCGCTACACTCGTCCAGTATCGCATTTTGGTCGGATTCTAAAATAAAAAAATAAACGTTTGTTCAATTCAAACCGTCCAACATTGCCGTGAGCAGTACGTTTGATTGTTACTTCTGCAGTATGGTAGTATGGTTTAGTGTCTGACAAACAGGTACACAACAACTTAGCCAAAGATATCCAATCTGCTAGACATCGGTGAGCTACGAATACGGCTACTGCATCTCGTTTCCCAGGCATTAATTCATCATGTTGAGACAGCAAATGTAATTCCCAAGGGGGTTTCTCTTTTGATAAGCCCTCAGAAACTAATTGTCCAATATACCTCTATAAATTGAATAAGTCATAAAATAATAAGCTTGTAAATAAGGAAAACAGTTACGGCACAGAAAACAGAATATTTTTACATACACATATTTCTGTAATGATGCTTTAAAACCGTTTGTTGGTAATAGCTAGTACAGTAAACGATTTAAACTATGCGAATCATTTATACATCAAAATCCTATTTCTCTGCACAACATATAGACATTTGGTTTTTTAGATTCTGAACGGAGTGATGGAATCTATTGATTTTACAATGATGTGTTTTTTTTTTTTTGTGTCTGACGACACTTTTTGGCAGTAAAAATGCTTTGATTTGCTTAAACAGCAACTTTTCTGAAAGGAAGGTGAATGTAGATGGCACTTGGGCAAGTCAAAAATCTAACTTTTTCAATACTTTTTAAAAAATCAAAAAAAACAATTAAAAAATTACGAAAAAACGGGAAATTTTACGCAAATTCACGTTTTTACAAAATACATTTTTTTAAAATGCTCTAACTCAAAAACGAAAAATCGCAACAACTTGAAATTTTCACCAAATCTTTATATTGGCATTTTCTATACGTGGTTATGTTTTCAAAGTATTTTAACATATTTTGACTTATTTATGGACAATTTAAATTTTTGATTTTTGTAAAAAAAATTTTTTAAACATCTATAAAATTTAATTGGCTGACCGAAAACTCTTGAAAATTTAATACAAGGTTTATAATAAGTTTATATTATCGTAACTAAAAAATATCGGAGATCGTTTCACTTAAATTTTTTTTATAAGCCCATGAACCTCAATTTTGTCATGTGGCACTGATGAGAGCCTTCCTATCTACATTTTAATGTTACATTATTTCATGTTATTTTGCATATTCATCACATACTTGTTATTAATAACAATAGTTAATTACTATACCACATAGGTTTAAATTGTAAATATAAATGCGATATAGTACAAATGAAAACACGCACGAAAAGTAATATTCGTTTTAATTGTAATCCCAGAAAAAAGTAATTTCATGTTTTAACGAGTTCATTATTATTATTAATTTCATTACAAAACTAAAATGAAAATTTTTCCTAATCTCCAAGATAATCACAAATTAATTGTTTGTATAATTTCACTCTGCAAGTATTCACGCAAATTCTAAAATAGTAAAATTTAAACATAAATTGAGTAAAACATATGAAATACAATACATTTTATTTATATAATATTATATTGTATGTACCTATATATTTATGTGTGTATCGTGTATGTGTGTAACTACATATTTTATATTTTACGGAACTGTTGTACTCGTAAGTATAAAATTTTATTTTTTTTTCAGAATCTTATCTTATTATATAGTATTCTTTACATGTAAGTCAATAATGCAGAATAGATCCGCAAATATATATATACATACATACATAATATCATACTTTTTATATTTAAAGCTTATTTAATATATTTTATTTCTGATGATAATAATTACTTGAAGTTCGTGTTCCTTCATCGGGTCGTCACACGATTTGAAAACATGTTGATTAATATCAAATGAATTGCGATCAGACATCCAACAATACGAGTTTCCAAATAAGTTTGTCAACACCACGGGTTTTTCGGTTAACCGTGGACATTGTGGCAGTACTTTATTGATGATGAGCTGTTGTAAAAATCGCAACTCTATTTCAGAGTCTAGGATAAAAATGGCGAACACAGTAGAATGTCGCCAAGAATCACCCAACCAACGGATTTCATTGTTAGTCATTAAATTTCCTAAAACTAATAAAAAAAAATATATATAGGTACATTTTTTAAATTTAATTAATTATTTATTCGAATAAAATAATTAAGATAGTTTGATGTGGATAATAAATTTAACATGAATTTTAATTTTTAACATGAGTATATCGGTATTAATAGTGAGCATTATAGTTTATAATTGATAATAACATATTATTTAAATTTAATTTCAAAGAATTTACACCTTCTCATCAAATTGGATATTAGGTAAAATTATCACACTAACTCTATTTTAAATGTTATAAAAAAATCATAATCATCATATTTTAACTTATAATTATATTAATTAAAAATTAAAAACTCTTAAAGGAGGAAAATACAATTTATGATTGGACAATTTATCGAGAACTCGTTGTGTACAACTTACCTATATATATACCTATAATTATATAGTTCAATTAAGTTTGAAAAAATATAAGAGATACAATTGTTAAGTTTTTTTTAAGTTAACATACAGTTAACAGTTTATATAAGTTATTCCTTTAAAGTAGTGGTTCTTAACCTATTTTGTTCTATGCTCCTTTGAAGATTTTCAAAAATCTCACGCCCTTTCCTAACAATTGAAAAAAAAATCATCACCTTTCTTGTATATACTTTACAAATAATCTACCTATACAACAGTCGTTTAGTGACATCTTTATTGATATGTATAGGTACTTAATACCGATAACTGCTCGTTATTAATTTTTCATATTTTCCCTACATTGTAAAATAAGTACGAATAAAAAATATGTTATAATAAAAAATTTAACTTTGTTACGACTGTTTGCGCCTCCCTAGCAATATTTACACGACCCTTCCCCCAGGTTGGAAAACACTATATTAAAGTAACACTCTGTTTATCAATGTTCACTGGGCACTGACTGTTGAAATGTTTATCAATAATTATTTATCCAACAAATGTTGATTATCCAATAAGTTTTAGTCATGGATCTTGGTTAGCATCTATGATAATAGTTCCAGGTTAGGCAATGCAGTTATTTTCTTATTAACAATCAGCTTAATTATTTTTTCAGCTTTAAATGTTCCCAGCTAATTTAAATTCGAATACTTGTGATTGGAATAGCTGTACAGTATAAATTATTGGCCATTGGCCAAACGCAAATAATATGAGATAATGACATAGGTCAAAAACACTGAAACAGAACAAATAGGAATAGGTACTTAACCGTTAGACCTTTAAATAGTCATGCTTTCCTGTAGCTATTAAATAATTTATCATGTGCACGGTCGATGAATGAAATGTAGAAAATTATACACCCCGGAAGTTCTGTGGCATTTCCACCTATGGATAATGCTAATAAAATATATACCGGGTATACATTGCGGTATATATTATATTATGTATAATATATAACTTAAAAATAAAACAACAGCATTTTCTTATTTCAACAGTCCCGATGAATTATTATACGTAAAATACGTGTATATTAAGTTAAACAATGTTCTGAAGGCTAAAGGTTAATTTTTGTAAACCAAGGGCGAAGTATTGATGAAACGATTGTACGTTTGCATCTGCATTTATTTCAATGTTATTTGCGGGAAAATAAAAAACGATATTATATTAAAATTGTAAGTTGGAACTTATTCTACTTACCTCCCAGACAAACGATTCGATGAGCCATAGATACTATCCATTTGAACACAAGAGTGATTGGTATGACAAGGAATAATAGCACGACTACCGGGAAGCTGATGGCGAAATTTATAGTTTTCATAAGAGTTGCACAAATCAGTCTCCATGTTTTTGAATATCTTGTAAACGATATTCTCAAAAGATTTTGTTTCTGTCCACTGCCCCGTTGTAATTGATTATAGTACATGGGTATACTAATGATCGAATTCCCCTAAACCAAAATAAAAAGGAAAACAAATATTACTAGGTCGATGTTTAAAACCAATATTTAATATTATTATTAATATCGAGACACCATAGGATGTAGTATACAAAATATACAATCAGAACAAAAACGTCAAAATCACGTTTTTATGTTTTAGAATAATTTACATAGTTAAAATGTGAGCTTTTTTAAATAGCATACTGTATAATAAGGCAACAGTTCCTCAACTATTCGGCACACTAACTGGGGAGGCTCAATATCACTTGACGAGGTAAGCTCAGAGTAAAAATTGCTTATTATACACTTATTTTTAGACCCCGTGATCATTATTTTTAAGAAGGCATGAATGAAAAACGTCTGGAAACCGCTGTACCAACACGTACCGACTCATCCGTAAACGTTTGTATAAGACATGTTTTATTGCAAAGTGGTCAAATTTTTATTTCATAGAGTATTACGTACACTACATAGCCACTGAAATGACCCATTAAAGTATATTATATTGTACACACTTATAATGTAGGCGCGTCGTACGTCCATGTGTATAGAGGTATACAGACACACAAAGCACATATATTTCAAAGATTTCTAAATCTAAATAAAATAGAAAAAATCTAAATAGAAAACTCGGGATGTGTTCTTCGTTTTCCACCTACGATCACTTTATCGGAGTTTATGTCCATGATGGTTAATTGAGATTAGCGTAAACAAAAAATGCGTGAACCAACGTTATTTATAGGCTCAGAATATTTTATAAATGACTCCAGTACACACTCAAGGCGCATTGTTTAGCGTGCATTATTTTATTATTGTTAACTCATTATTTGGGCAGAGGACTTGTAGTTCTAAAGAGCACTTAGTTTTTTTTTTCACGCAACTTAATTTAAAAGTATCAATAAAATAAATAGGCTTTGAATTAAGAAAAAACTGCCTATTTACCAAATTTATTTGTTAATAACATTTTTTACGAAAAATTGCTATTATACCTTATTGACGATCCCCAAGCACTTCTAAAAAGTACATGTGCCTGTGGACAGTCAAAAACAATATTATATGAAAAAAAACGCATGGAGAAAAAATTGAATTAAGTTAAATAAGTCTCAAAAAAATATAAAATAGCATGTAAAAGTGTTAAATATGTCCTAAAAACAAAAAGTACTCAAATATGCATATACATGCAAAATAAAATTTCAAAACTAACTTTGCGAAAACATGAAATGTATTTGTTTCGTACTCTGCTATTTTTGTGCTTGTGCATAACAAATATGCAAATGCTGAAAGTCCTCTGTTGCCTTACTCATTGTTAGGTAATTATTGTATTTATATCTAGAAACTATTTTTCACAGTAAAATTGTCGTACATACATCTTATGACATGTTGTAACATGCCCGGTAGCAGAGTTCGCAGTGAAATAACTAATAAATAATAATAATCTAACCGGGTATGATCTACAGAGATATTTGGAAATAGTTATTCTGATAAAGTATTTTTTTTTACAAGATTTCATATCATACGTCAAATTATTTTTAGAAATAATAGTTTATACAAACACAGTTTCTACAACTAAATTATGACAAATATCACTTTCGCTGTCTCCGCGTATGTATAATTATAGGTATACGTAGAAATTAGTATTTAGAACTGATAATTCACCAGGAATAATATAACCCAACTGATTATTCTAAATGCATTCCATAAACAATACGAGCCAAGTATTTCATATAAATATATGATTAATATGATTGACTCCCTAATGAGTAGTAAACAGTTTGAGAATAAATTATTTTTATTTTTAAGGTTGAAAAGATTATCCATGTATAAAATACTAACCAATCCCGATACTTTGATGGTACAATATAATTTGTCTCTTGCGATTCAAGTTAGGACAGTTAGATTGTATAAAAAAGTAACAACGAAGATTCGAAATAAAAAATTATAGGTAATATTATTAAACACTGATGAATAAGAACTAAATATAACTTCTTTAAGATGTGGAATTCCGGTTTATTTATTTTTGAATAAATACCCTTATATAATTCGTACCTATGGTTACTTAATTACTTTAATATCACGAATAGCGATTTGACCGGACTTTTTTCTAGAACTAGTAATTATGTATTATACTACATGCTTTGATAGTGCGACCGCCACCGGGATCAGATTACTAAAAAATCCTGATGTGTAATCCTCGCTATAATTTGATACTAAACGCTTTCGAAGCATCCCAGTTTGGAAATTATAACCTAAAGTAAATAATACGCTAGTCTTATTTCCAATCAATAAAAGGGGCGTACAAAGTATTCAAACTATACCATAGTCCTAATGCTGGAAAATGTAGTTCAAGATTTAAAAAATTAATTAATCGAACATCGTTATATCATCTTACTTTACAGCTTATGTGATTTGTTTTTATTTGTTTTTCTTTTTTTCCAAAGAAGCAATATCAATTATTATGACCCCTAATAATAGTACATTATAAAAGACAATAAAAGCTGTAGTGGCGTAATCAAATTTGAAATCTGTATTATAATGATTTGGCCCGGAATCTTACATTTTTGGCCTGCGTTCTAATTTGTTCATTTATTTCAGCTTGGTATAATGAAACAATGATTTTTTTTTCAAAATAAAAACTTATTTTTTTCACTTGTATACCTAATTAGTAATTAGTGTAAAATTTGTAATTATCAACGTGAATGTGAATCGTGTAGTTATGGCTGTTACGGCTTATGCATAACGATTATTATAATGATTTAACTAAACAAATACAACAATTATTTAAATAACTATTGATTTACATGTTAGTGTTTGTTCAATATGTTTTTATCGGTAACCTATTAATATTATTGAAAAATATATATATGTAATTTGGCAAAATGCCAATAATAAATTATACATATAAGTGAACTTATTCGAAATAGTCATTGTAATATACTTAATTTACTATAAATTATATTTTAAACATGGGAAATTTAAAATAATATATATATATATATACTGCTATATAATTTGTATGCATTGAAGTACTAAATATTGATTACTTATAATCTACTCTGTTTGTCTATTTATCATAAATGGTATGCGCATACAGATGGCGACGTGAATATATCATATTCTACGAGTAAAAATCGAGGTGAGTACCCCTTAATAGTTAATGAACCAGTCTTGTCGCTAGCAACAATGTTAAATTACATTTAATTTAACTGTAAGTTTATTTTGAAATTTAGTGTATAAGTATTTTACCAAAAGAGTTTTGTAATTTTTGTAGAAAACATACTGTTTATAAAACAAAATTGGTGGAACACAAATAGTGTTCGCAAATGGTGCAGAAAGCTTCACGGGAAACATAAAGTTTACGAAGCTACTCAGTGCATGTTACAAAAAATGTTTCCAATCTATTATTATTAAAAAATATATTTTTCGGTACAAACAATGTATTAAACTATTGTAGATAATTAAAAAGTAAAAAATGAAGCTAAAATTATAAAATGGATTAAAAAAAAAATTGTGAACATAATAAAATGTGTATTTATTTACTATGATATAATATTAAATGGATTGCTATAATAGAGATTAATTAATATAAATGTAATTATAAACAATTTGAACAAGTAAATATTTTTAAAAAAAATTAATATACTTATTAGTTTATTACTTATACTATATACATGTACTAGTATGAGCACTAATTAATTATTATTCGAATTAATAGTTATTAACTATATCACTTAAATTGTTTTTCTAAGTCTAGATAGTGCCTACTACCTACTATCATGTTATAATATTGTTGATTTTATTATTTTTATAATTTGACATTTACGATTAATTCAATAAAGAACTATACACAATAAGTACTTATACCTATAATAAGGCTATACAAATATATCAAGTGGTATTGTCGTTCAGTGTTTAACAATAATGTCACTTTTTAACGACCGTTGAATACAAAGTACTATATTGATTACATTTTCAGGATTTTTAATCTTAACCTGTTAAACTTGTTATGGTCGGTACCAAAACACCTACATTCTTACAGTAAGTATTTTAACGTTGTGTTATCGCAATCAAATCAAAAAAATATATGAGCTAAAACGTGCGTCCCGTGAAAATCAACGTTTTCGTTTAGCAAGAACCTGAATTACAACAATGCTTTCATTCGCTTTAAGACTGCCGCGCACCCCCAGGGGTTCCGTTTTTGATCAAATAAAGTCCATTATCACAGTAATGTTTATTCAATATATTATATATATAAATGCTGCTTAACACAGGAATATACGATTGTTTACCAATGACTATTGACTATGTTTGTCTACATCAATTAAATAAGTTCATTATGGCATATAATATATCATCATATTATGTTGAATAATCCAAATCGAATTTTATTTCATTATTTTTTTGACTTAATTTTCAATTATATTTTTGTTAAGGATTTGTAAACCAAAGAAATTAAATTTAAATCGGCTTACAAAATGTTCACTAAACTTTTAATTAACTTTGATTCATGAACATAATATATAAACGGGTAACAACCTCAAGTTTTTTTAAGTTTAAGTATTAAGCAATTAAACCATTTAAGCAATTTAAAAACGATTTAATTTCAACCCGTTCTAAATTCATCGTTTTATACATCATATTATAGTCCATATAGATATACAATATACATTTATATATATATATATTTATGTATAGTACATACGTCCTGAACGACCTGAACGATATCAAAATATATACAATGTGTATCTCCTATCTCGGTCCTCCATCATGATGTACTTTATTGTTATTATTATATAGGGCACACATTTGCAATAGGTACATTAAGCTCATGAATTCGTGATGTACATACACAGGATATTATATTAATCATTATTAATCGTAGTAACGTGAGTTTTGTTATTGTTTGTAAAATATTATTAGTTTAGAATTTCAAAACTATTACTATTTAGACGGTAACATTCGGTTAAGCCGTACTCACCTTCTACCCACGCCCAACATAATGTAATATTTCATTTCAAAGTTAAGCTCATTTCCAAACACATTAATTAGGGCCAATAGTAATACTTACAAGCATACCACGAGATGAACATTGCATTGTACATATTATAATACCAATAGTTGAGGTAAACATTATAACGCGATTAGCATAGAGCATTAAAAAAAAGAACGGATGGGCCTCGATTTGCTGTACAGTTAGGGGTGGAGTGCACCTCGTTTATAGGATAGGTCATTATTACAATGAATTTGTTAAATTTGAATGCAGTGATAGATATCATTGTATACGAAGAACGATTATGAACGGAGTTAATATGTTTGTCTAAAATGTGTATATAATAATATAATATTTTATGTTTAAATTGAATTATAATGCAATTTCATAAAAATTTAAATTTCAAACAGTCATAAAATTTTTTCTTTTCAGTCCGGTAGAAATTTTTTTATATATTTTTGAAAATTAGCTTATGGACAACCTAGTGTTAAAATTTTAAACCTTAAGTATAAACAGAAAACATTGTATGAATTTTTATTTACAAAATAACTTGCAAATTATCGTGATTTTGACACATTTTATACAAATTTGAGCTTTATGGGCTTATAAAAAAAATTTGAGGAAACGATCTCCGATATTTTTTAGTAACGATAAGTTAAGCTTACTATAAACCTTGTATTAAATTTTTGAGAGTTTTTGGCCAGCCAATTAAATTTTATAGATGTTTAAAAAAAAAAATTTTACAAAAATCGAAAATTTAAATTGTCTATAAATAAATCAAAATATGTCAAAATACTTTGAAAACTTAACCACGTATAGAGAACACCAATATAAAGATTTGGTGAAAATTTCAAGTTGTTGCGGTTTTTTGTTTTTGAGTTAAAGCATTTTAAAAAAATGTAGTTTGTAAAAACGTGATTTTGCATAAAATTTCCCGTTTTTTCGTAATTTTTTTATAGTTTTTTTCGATTTTTTAAAAAAAGTATTGAAAAAGTTGGATTTTTGACTTGCCCAAGTACCATCTACATTCACTTTCCTTTCAGAAAAGTTGTTGTTAGAGAAAATCAAAGCATTTTTACTGCCCCAAAACGTGATGACAGGCACAAAAATAAAAAATAAATAAAAACACACATCATTGTAAAACCAATAGATTCCATCACTCCGTTCAGAATCTAAAAAAAAACCAATAGATTCCATCACTCCATTCAGAATCTAAAAGAAAACTTACTTCACCTTGAAAAACTTATAGTAAATCGGTGGTGCGTATAAGCATGTTTAAATTTTTCATTCACATGGATTCGTATGGAATTTTTGAACACAAAAAATGCAATATTACGATCCTAGTTAAGTTTTAAAACGATGGCATAGCGATTGAAACTGCCTTGTTTATCTCTCTATGTCTATATGTATATGGTTATTGGTTTGTAAATGGCTGAAATTAAAATTAATATCAATAAGTGATCATATTAATATTAATGTATCTTTATTATTTATACTTTTTTCCAGCCAATAGGTTTGCTTATTAATTGTCTTACAACTTTGAATTTATCATCATACAGATCGAAATAGTGCCTAGACCATTCTCATTTTCGTAATTACATCTCATTTTGCTTTTTAACCGTATACTAGTAATTTAGCGGATCCAGGAATACATATATTTTTTTATAGGTCCATAAATTTCACCACAAAAGATAATACAGTAAAATTATAATGTAATGAAGAATGATTTTTATTTAGTTATAAATATTGCAGTAAATAGTACAGTATTAATTGAAAAAAAAAAAGAACCGGACGTGGACATGCTCTGCAGTCTGCTGTACAGTAGGGGTGGAGTGGTCCTCGTTCATAGGATAAGTCATTATATGGATGTATTAAATTTGAATGCAATGATTGGTTTTGCATACGAAAAACGATTCTGAACGGAGATGATTTGTTAGTCAAAAATAAGTATGTTATGTTTAAATTGTAATGTTATGTCAATATCTAATCTTCAAACGCTTATAAAAAATAATTGTGCTTATGAATTTTAATAATTTGCTAATTACAGTAAGAAAAACTTCTGTGGATTCGTCTATTAAATTTTCAAGTATTTTCTCTTCTACCATAAATCATTAATGGAAATATTTTGACATTTGAAAATAATCTAGGGGGTTCAGATTTTATTATTCTTTGACATAATATGGTGTACAAATAATTCCATGAATCAAAGGAAAAAGACTCGACCCAGTATAAACTCAGTTTTATAACGAACATAAGCTAGATTTTAGTATTATAATCAAGAGCATATTATAATTAAAAACCATTCATTTATTGTTGTTTTATAAATAAATATTTTGTCTTCGGGTGCCGGTCACATAGATAAAGTACTTCTCCTGTGTGAACCAGCATATTCTGAGTCAAATCGTTATCATACGAATACAAATTCAAACATGTGACGGTGGTGATGCAAGTTGATGTCTTTATCGTTGTGTTTGTATTCGTGGAAGCTTATGTTGATAAATCCATCAGGAGGGATTGTCGTAAACCGGCTCACTCAAACACGGGTCTTCGGTATTATAAAATTTGGAAACCTGTTTGAACTTGTACTTTCTATGAACGATTTTATATATTTCTGAAAGGGCTATGTGCATTGTAAAGTATGTATATAACTTATCACGTTTGACACTGAATGTAAATTGTATAATAAATATTAAAAAGTGATGATTTGAAAAGACATATGCGAGTGCATACCGGAGAAAAATCTTATTCATGCGAGCTGCGTCCGGAGGCATCTTTTGAAAAGGGCAATTCGACAGTGGATATGCGACTTCGCACCGGAGAAAACCCGTTTTCATGTGAACTGTGCCCTAAGGTATTTTCCGTAAATAGCAATTTGACAGTACATATGCGAGTTCATACGGGAAAAAATCTGTATTCGTGTAAACTGAGTCCGAAGACATTTTCTCAGAGTGGCAGTCTGAAAGAACATATACGAGTTCACAGCGGAAAAAAAACCGTTTTAATATGCACTGTGCCCGAAGGCATTTTCTACAAATGACAATTTTTATGCTAGTACACTGTACACACCAAACAAAAATCTTAATTCGTGGGAGCTGTGATAATGCATTACAAGACTGATTTACCTACGTCATAGAAAACCATTTCTGTTTGATGTGTACCAGATGTAATCTCTGTAAGTATAATATACCAATACCTAGATATTATATATAATTGTTCACATACAAATAAGAATTTGGAAATGTGTAGACTATATTCATATAACTTCTGTAATAGATGTTTCTATTTTCTCACGATATCACAATAACCGAATTTTATATCTAAAATGAATGGAGTAGTGTTATAACATTATTTTATAACTTACCGACAACTATTGTTAAATTATAATTTTAATTTTTGCAATGAGCCCAAAAAATAGGAAAAATGATATTATTGTCAGAACACAAAGCGTAATAAATTATATACATCGTTCGAATGTAATTTGAATGCTAAAAAATCGTTGTCCGATGGTCGCACCTTGAATGATATATATTTATCTTTGAGATTAAATCTTTAAATCTTTTATCTTAAAATTTGAGGTTTTTTGTTTTTGAGTTAGAGCATTTTAAAAAATATAATTTGTCAAAAAGTGTTTTTGCATAAAAATTCCCGTTTTTCCATAATTTTTCTATGGTCTTTTCCGACGTGTTTGAAAAATATTGAATATGTTTTTTGTCCCACTCAAGTACCATTTACATTGACTTTCCTTTTGGAAATGTTACTATACTAGGAAATCGAAGCATTTTTACTGCTCCAAAACATGATGAAAGACACACAAAAAAAAACACATCATTGTAAAATCAATATATTATTCACACCGTTCAGAATCTAAAATTGATGGAAACATTTTATCTACTTAACTTATCACACGTAAATTAATTTAAAATGTCATCTAAAGTTTGTATTAAATTTTCTTTTTTCTCTCTTTCAATTGATAGTAGACCCAGGGTATATAAATGTTTTTGGGTCATAGTTGATCTATTGTATATTTTAATTGTCCTCATTGTCGAAAAACTCCTTTCAGCTGTAGTTCTTAAAATTGGAATAACTAAAATTCGTCCGTACACTTCTTCTAGCTGTAAGAATGAAGCCCGTATCCCTTTAATAGTTTGATTGATATGTAGGTTTCTATAGAATTTGAATCTGTAGCAAACATTTTTTCCCCTAAATCACATTGTGCTCTCAACTTTTCAATGAATTGACTTTTCTATAATAAATATAATAAATAAATAATAAACTTTTCAATAATAAATTTATAGAAAATCCTAGCAATTTTATGAATATTTCAAAGTCTAAAAACATTCTAGAGATTTAATTACAAGCTTCAGTAATATTAATTCTATAGTTCTATTTGTTTAAATCTTCGGTTCATTTGCATGACGATATTATCAATTATTTCAAAGCATTGACTTCTCATTTTTTACGGGCACACATGTGTGTCAATAAAATTAACAATTGGTGATCGGGTAGTGGTGTCCAGTATTGCGTGCACTTATTATTATATGTTATCGTAGTTCTATCAGCATTCGAACGGCGACGATCAATATTTAGATATAATCAGGAAATCACACGGAAAATTACATGTTATTAGTAATAACTTATTATACAAGGTAGATATATTATAATGTTTTGTTACTCTCCTCCATGCACGATTAGGTACTACATACTATACAACATATAAGATAAAATCAATTTTAAAACATACAATAAACATCGAAAATCGATTGACACATAGTTTTATAAGCTTTTAAAGTTTAAATTTTTATGAAATATGCCAAAATCGTGATAACTTTCAAGTTACTTTGAAGTTGAAAATTCATAAAGTTTTTGGAATTTATACTCTCAAGTTTCAACATTTTATAACGAGGTTATCCTTAAGTTAAGTTTTTTTCAAATAACCATTAAAAAATGTCTATCGCACTTTCAAAAAAAATACGTATTTATAAATGTCTGAAATATAAATTCTTACGAAATTGTATAAAATAATGTCCTCAAACGATTTTAAATATTTGTTATCATTCAAAAAGTATAAGTCGTAAAAACTTGAAACTTTTACTAGTTATTTAGATTGGCTTTTTCTTTAAATAATTTTCTTTTCAAAATATTTTACAAATTTTTAAGCAATTTATATGCATTAGAAATATTTGATTATTTTTATTTTTATAATTATTGATAAAAAAAATTTCACTGTGAAAAAATATTTGAAAATTTAATAGAATATTTCACAGAAGTTGTTCTTATTGTCATTGAAAACGATCTATCCTATGAACGAGATTCATTCCACCCCCAACTGTACTGCAAAGCGAGTCCTCGTCCGATTCTTATTTTATTTTATATTTCTTTAAAAAGAAAAAACCTATTTTTATATATCATCAGATATTTTTTTCGTTTTCTTTTGTGATTCGTTTAAAGTGTTTACTACACATTTTATTTACATACAATATAAAATCCAATTTGTTTTTCTAACACGTATTTTGGATTCGTAATACAAACTTTGTATAATTCATATAACGTCCCAGACACATTCGCCATGCGATGCTCTTATATTGCATCATACATAAGTTATAATGTTTGTTAAAATGTACGAACCGCAACTGTATTAGTTTGTTCATATTTTTTACTTTCGTTAATATTTTTATAGGTTTATGCATTACGGCGGATCCGTATATGATACAACACGAAGAAAATACATTAAGTTTTTGATGCGGATAATAGCAATACAGTACGGTGTACTAATTTATATTAAACATTTAAAAGGCATATTTTATACGTCCGTAGCAAAACAAAACGTTGCAGGTTATACGAATGTGGAATTATTTACAAAAAAAAAGCTGTGTAAACTGTTAATTCATTTCATGACATTGTGTAAATATATTATTAATGTTCTTTGTTAAATAATTGTCTATCGTTTTTAAAATTATATCCATGTAATAATATTCTGTACATGATATGTGCAACGAGTGCCTAGCGAAGAGGAAGCAGCTTAATCATAATAATGACATAATATACAAATGTAAGATTTTATACAGTTTGTTTGAACATTTTGGATGACCATTACAATAACGTACTAAGTTTATTGTTCATAAATTATATTACCTACGACCAAGACACATAATTAAACTTCAATTTTTTTTTAAAAAAATCTGATGAAAAAAAACATACCGCAGTATATTGATTTAAATCACAGAAACACATCGAAATAATTCGGGTAATTTTATAGGTTCATGCTTCGCGAAAGGGTGTAGATGTTTTATTCAATTCTTTGATTTAAATTAAATATTTACTGAAATTGTATTTTTATTTTATACTATTTTTAATAATATAAAAAATACTTAATTCGGTGAAAATATGAATAAAATAATAAAATGTTAAAATGTTGATTAAAGTTTAATATTTAACTATGACATTGTTTTCAACTCAAACTTTGTTAGGTAGGTGCATAATATATTTACGTATTTGAATAGTTTAATTTATAACTACATTTATTAAGCCTATTATACACGATGAACAATGATTTTCTTTTATATTTTGATTGGAAATTAATTTTGGGAGTTTAAAGCTTATCCAGCCATAAGTATAATACTAATTTTAATGAACTACTCAATAAAAGCCTAAGATATTTTAATATGTACAATATGTGTAAATTATATTAATTTATATGCAAATTGCACGCATGTGTACAAATACAAAATACCAAATACTGAAATACCTAAACACTATATTTTTAAAGAATTTAATTTTAAAAAAAAAAAAAAAAAAAAAAATGCTGTTATAACGGATTAAATATTATTATAATATGCAAATTTATTTAGTAGTAAAACTTTAGATGGCCACGGTTTTATCAGACCGAGAAACTTACAGTAAACAAACGGAAAGTTTTTCGATTATAAAATAATAAATTAAAAAACGATTATACCTATATTAATATAGTTCAACCAGGAATGAAAAATAAAAATTAATTATTAAATCCGTTAAACGCAGGGTAGGTAGTGAAGTTGTTTTATCCGATTCGACCGCAGCGCACATCGATATAAAGACTTGATTGTGATTAATAAACAAGATAACATACGCGCATTAATGAATTAACTGTTGGCTCAATCTGCTGAATTAGCGAAAAGCTGCAGTGATTATTTGTTGTATGAATTATATTCCATAAAATCCCAAACTGCAATCAATATTTTTAATGAGTTTTGTATTTTTCGAAAACATTTATTTGGATGCATGTCATAACGATTAAGAATCTGTTGGAAATATTTTGCAGTGGATGGCGGTGATACGAGCGTCAGCGATAGCGCGGCGGGGGTGAAACTGCGTGACCTATAAAATCTACACCGCAGAGGGGGTGGGATTTTAGCGGAACCACGTTCAAGGCAACCAGGTCAGCCGTTCGTTCTTCTGAGTTTTTTTTTTCGTAAAATATATATATTTCTTTAACGCGTCCCGGGTTGCTACGAACAGCAGCATTGTGGACCCCATACATTTTCGTACACCCTTAGGTATTTCCATTTACGACAATCAATTCACCTTGAAGTTCTTACACTGTTTTTGATTACTGTTTTATGTTTTCTCGGGTGGTATAATTGTTTAAAAAAACCAACGTGGGCGCGCATACATTCTAAATCGACTCCTTTATAATCATACTATTGATTTAATTATATACATATAACAATGTGTAACTGCATTCGGCGTATTTTATGTATAAGCATCGTACACATCGGATAAATTATATCCGCATTCTGTCGTAGTAAGACTGTATAGTACGCGTGTAAACAGATATAATATAATAAAGCACCGCGTCAATAGTGCTTGCGACGTTTATATATACACGCGCACGCAAATGTTTATACTACTCGTGTAATTTGTTCGTGTACATAACATTTAAGCGCGCGATAGTTTTTGCTGCTAAAAAGGATTCGAACGCTGTATTTATTTTTTGAAAATCCATAAAACGTTTACAATGAATATAATATAGATTACTGTAGTTGCGGCGAACAGTTTTCGCACACACATGGCGTTCCTCAGTAGATAGCATGTAATAAAGTAATTCGATAAGCAAATGCACTATGTATACGCCATACGGTATATCTATATACATATAGGTACTGTAATACTGTATCGTAAATTGAAACATTCTTTTGATTTTTTTTTCTTTATCGATCTAAAATAACTCTGTGGCCTACAATGCGATTGTACAACTCGTGCACGACAAAATAAATTAATGGAAATAGGTAATTAGTCATTATCATGTTAAACGTGGTGTCTATGTATAGGTATACAATATGAAAACACATTTCAAATAGGTTCTTTTGTGAATAATTTCCATCGAGTAAAGTTGTAATAGTTGTAAAGAGAAAAATCGGTTTCGGATCATGTATTCCCATTTCCGAGATAAATAATCAAATATTAATTAATTTTAGGTTAACCTAACCTGTTTTCGAATACGGCAAATATTCGGTATATTTGAAATTATTATAAATACCTATGGCAAACATCAAAACTGATTTTAATTTATCATTCAACTCGAGCATCTATATAGAGGTAACGGAGAGTGAGAGAGAGAGAGAGAGAAAGAGAGAGAGGCAATGCTGAAACGAGATCAATATTACTGGGCCAGACCGCTGTATACATGTGACCCACAAACAAAGTCTACGCGAAGTTAATTACATATATAGTTTTTCTTAATGGATTTATAATGTTTTTTGTTTGATCTCGATAGAACAAAACTTTTAACGCAACTGTTCGAAACAAAAATGTTTTCGCCGTTTTAAAAACACCAGAGACACTGAAAACACAAACAGAAAATAATTTTCATCCGCGTAATATAATATTATGTGTGCCATGTGCGGTCAATAATATATAATATATCAGATATAATTTATCATGATCAGATCCGTGTTGAGTGTAGGACGTAGGTATTGTATTACAATTTACAATAGTACTTATGCTACAGTATATGATACTCTATAAAATAAGTACCCATATATTCGCATACTCAGAACAGTCAGAACACATGCATGAGTACATATAGTTAACGTGTACATTATTAAGACACAATCTCTCGACGTGTGAAATAATTAAAAATAATAATAATAATACCTATCAAACTAAAAATAATACGTAATTGTTATTTTAATTACACAACTGTGTGATCGAATCATTATAGAAATACGTGTCTTAATCTCCCTTGTATAAATACTATTGGCAAGGCTGCAAACGGATACCTGTGTTATTAATATGTGGACAACGCTTAGTATATTAAGATACTATTATAGCCATATATGTGTACGTATAGGACATAATTTACATTGCTATTGTAAAATCATCTAATAATAGCGTTCTATATAAAAGATTTTGACCTTTCACGAATCGACGAAATTATCGTACGAACTCAAAGACACGAGCTTAACTAACAGTCGTTAGTTTTAACATATTAAATAGATAAAATATGCACACCAGTACGTGCGTATACCGTTTAATGTTCGTATATTATGACGTGCAATGGAAAATGCACAATATTAATTAAAAGAAGTACTCTCACGTACGAATCGACGTGTTTATTCGCAGCGTTTCCTTGCTTACACTATGCACATATATTATGATGCGAATCGCGATATCGCGTTGTGTATATGGGTTATGCAATACAGGGCCCAACAAAAATACCTCCCGTATAAATGTTGTATTATTAATATTGTAATATATTACTGTGTTACCTCGCGGTTTTTTTATAATATTATGCTATAATCCAACTAATAAAATATCAAATGAAACGCACGAGGCACACATACATCGAGACGAAAAAATAAACATAGTATAAGAAAATTATATATATTATATACATCGATACGACATGCTTAGGTAATAATTAATTAATGTGCTCTGCGATCGACAACGAACACGGATAATAATATTATGAACTCTACATAGGTATTTAAGATGCATCCCGCGAGATGTTATATCGGACGTTTCCGCCGGGAAAAAACGTACAACGAAACGATTAGCCCTAAACACACCATGAGCGTCCCCAGACATTTTTTTAGGGGGGAGGGAAGCAAAATAATTTTAAAAAATAAACAAAGATACGTTTTATAGGTACTTAAATTTTTTACAGATGATGTTTGGGAAAACGAATTAAAAATTCTAAGAGGAGGGGAGAGTGCCTCGTATTGCCCCCCCCCTGGGGACGCCCATGCTAAACGCTATCGCCCAGTTTACATCCGTTATACGCAGAGATGAGTCCTATGTGCCGGAGTGCCGGCTACGATAAGTTGTCGGCGTCTAAGTCGGACGAGAAATATAATAATCACGATAATGTGTAATAAATGAATAGTTTATATTAATAATATAATATTATAATTATTGACGATCAAATAATATTGCTTTACCTGCACGTACGTGGCGCGCCGCGTGAATGGACGATCCGCCGCAGAGCTGTTGAAACCGCTTGCACCGCAGGAGCCGACACCACTGTCGAACGCGAACTGGCCCTCGCGTCCGAACTTTAATAATATTGAGCCTGTCGTACTGTACGCAATGTGGCGCACGGCGTGTGTACCAAAAACGCGGCGCGAGAATCAAACGACGAAAAATCCACTCGGTCGCCCGCGTATCAAACGGGCTTTTATCCCAAACACGTAGTATAATAATAATAATAATAATAATATTTATTTTATTTTATATAACAATACGGGACGTGCCTAAATTACAATAATGTATACATTTATATAGTATGTACAAAACAGTATTAATTATTATAATATTTATATTATTATAAGGATTTATTAACAAAATTAATAATATAGAAGAGCTGATGGATCCTTATTGGCTATACTCATCATGCGATGTAATGGCTGGTTTTTTGCATAATTGGTGTTGCGTTTAGGCAAAGAAAACATTTTTAATTGCCGAGAGTTAAAAGATAATAATTTGTTCATCAGTATTCCATGTATAGGCGCCGCGCCGTATGCATGGAAAATAACGCGGAACGAGAAATCTTCAAATTTTCCTACTATATAAAATTTAACCTATATGCATGGATTACGTTTAAAAATTGCTGAAATAAACGTTATTGTCGGTTTAGTGACCGACGTACATGGACAAAATGGGTTACCCCAGTACGCGAGTACCCCAAAATCGTTTCGGAAAAACGTTTTTCTGTGTTCGCTATAAAGTATAATCCAATTTTATCATACATATTATGTTTATACTACTACACTATATTATGTGTGTAAGTGATCCGTTTATGCGATTTCATAAATAATGCGATGTCTTTATTATATAATATCTACTTGAATATTTCATTTTCATATATCTACATAAACAGTTATTATTCATTGATAAATGTAAAATTCTAACCAGTGACGCTATTATAGTAACTATACCGACTTCCGTATTATATTTATCATTAATATCTCAAAAATTGGAAAAATGATTGTTCACTTTCATCAAATTTTGTAGTTAACACAATTGACTTTGTTAACACTAAACTTCACTTTATGTACTATACATAAAGTGAAGTAAATAGTTTATAATTAGGTTTTTTGACTTTCCTATACACATGTGCCTATTCGTTATATTGTGTATTTAGGTATATCACGTATTATCGCCTTCACTCATATATTAGTATTATTATTATTATTAATGGGATTGTAAGCTATGATTTTCTGTCTATATATTTATCTATAGGAATTTAAACGTTTTCTATTTCTAACGTACCCCGATAATTTAATTAATGCGATAAGAATTTTGAAAACTTATTTAAATTTGTCGTTAAGTTTTTTACTTTAGATTGACTTTCTCACTTTTTCGATTTTTTCCCCCAACATTTCACAAAATATAGAATTAAACAAATTGGAAACATAAAAATTAACCAAAGTTAATTTTTGAGTAGGTATGTTAAGTATACAAAGTTTAAAAAATGTGAGAATGTCGATCTAAAAAAGACTTCACATAAATTCAAGTCAGTTTTTAAAATTCTTATCGCATTAATTGATCGATCGGAAATAGAAAACATCTAAATTCCTGTTTCGCGTGTGATAAACAGAGACAAAAGATCATGAATTCATGACTTACAATCCCCATAAGTATTTTGTTATTATCGTTGTATGTTATCGTGCTGAAGTGTTGCATCGTGTATTATTATATTTTGTTCAATGCGTAGGATATAATATTACGTTCCATTCCCAATTCCCCCTCTCATTAGCACAAATAAATATTAGGTTTTATTTATTTATTTTTTTATTTTTTTTACGTAACGGATTATCAATTAATCATTACGTTCCTACGTACAGGTATACTATAGGTACGCGTACACAATAATGCAATATACATCTAAATGTGTGTACATATACGTCGTGTTGTTATTATATATAAACACACTGCAGGTATAATATGGATGCCGGATGGTGTTTATTGTTTAATGTGCAAGAGACGTCTTTAAAAATCTGGGCTAAAAAATTTTATGGTTAAAAGCGGGCCTTATATTTTTTTATCTTTTTTTCGGGGTTTTTAAATTTTATTTGGGATTATATTCCAATACAAATATTTTTATTTATTAATCTTGCAAATTAACTTTGCAATTTGTTAATAGTGTTAATATAATCTGTTACGAATAATAAATATATAGGTATACATAATGAACATAATGACAAATTATTACTTAATAGTTGTTGTTGCTGCCAGTCGCCAGATAGTTTAATGCGAAGGGATTTAGAGAGACCATGACCTCTTAATTGTTTTTCAATGGATGGGTGGGTACTTTAGATGGCTTATGAGAATCTGTGATACAAACGTAATATTATATCTATAGGTATATATACATGCATTATCTATGATAGTTTTTAATTATTATTATTATTAATAATTATTCAAGAAGTCCATTCAAGTTTTGTGCACGATATTCTATCAGCAGATACATTGGTTTAAATGTGCAGTAAAAATGTAGTGTGTGGTAAAATCTACAAAAATAAATAAAAAATAAAGTACTGCGATAAATATGTTTTTTTATGATTGTCTCAGCTACAAAAAAAAAAAAAAACATTTCGATAAAATTGGCCATAATATATGTCTTACACTATATTCCTAGACGGGTTAACTCCACTTGGTCCTTAAATATAAAAACATTTTAGAAACATGATTCTACCACCCTATAAGGCCAATAATTACAATAATGATAATTTTTAGTTAAGTGGTGGGTATTATATTAAATTTTGTTGGCTTCATAGGTATAAAAAGTTCACCATGCCACTGGTTTAATGATTGATAAATCCTCCCACACCTCGTTACAGATAAATAAATATTAATAAAACAATATTATCGACATTTTATTATGACAAACAAACTCTTGTAAAAATTATATGCTCGATATTTAATTATAACCAACAAACAAACTTAAACATAAGACACAATACATAACACACTTGAAACTCACACGTGCAATGCAAATATGAAACTGCATATATATTGTAACTGATAAACATACTATAATACGATACCTAAATAGGTACCTAGATACTATAGTTTACACAGTCACGGATAATGTTTCGATTCGCAGCTCAGTGGAAAGTAATTACAATTTTTTTAAGTACAAATATATAATATTAAAGTGTTCTTATGGGTAAATCGAAAATGCCTTTAAACACTTTTACTATTGCTAATGATGTTGTGTAGTCCGATGTAGGTATTATACCGAATTTTAAATACCTACTTAATAATATAATATTCTATTGAAGTATTGAACATACCTACTAATTTCAAATTTATATACATTGCACACGCATTTTAACCTTAAGGAAGTTAATATTAATAATTATTTATTCAATTCCATGTTTATATCGTTACAATATTTGTTAACAATCGTGTCGCTTATAAAGTATAATGTCCATCCGATCATTGACGGATATCCGAGGGCGCATTCTGACAATATTCTAATCATTAGAACAGTGGTTTCCAATTGGTGGTCTGTGGACACCCAGGAGTCCACGTGTTGATATTAGGGGGTCCATGCCTCCATGGTTGTATAGTACTTAAGTGTCGTATATGCACTTTTAGTTTATTTCTATCTCCGAGGGATTACTAAAAGTCCATGAATTAACCGGTTTCAGTTTAGACTTCCTCGGAAAATAGAGACACAAAAGGTACTGTTATTGTCCTTAAAGACCATGAATTAACCGATTTCAGATCGGACGCAAACTTACAATGTGACATCAAAACAAACAAACGAAATAACGATTAAAAACTTATTTAAAATATAAACACACCCAAACAAAACTGTCATACGTATATCATAGTATTTACATACCACGACTGCTCTTACTCACTATTCTTTCTGCCTTATATCTAATTTACAATTTAGCAGCCTCTGCACATTTGCTTCACTGGCCTACATTACAATTGATGATTATGATTTCATTATTTTATTTTGTACATATAGTCACTTATTACTACACAAGTGATATTTTTATTTTAATTTAGTGGAACTAAATTTGTAGTGATTTTAAATTCCAAGTATTTTGAACTAGGTATCATTATTAAACTCGATTATCGCGAAAAAGGTCAACAATTTATAATTAAAATTACTTATGAAAAATTGCATAGTTAAACAAAGTTGAAAATTAAAGTATTCACGAATAAGGAGTCCCCGGACCTATACAAGTTTTAGGTAAGGGTCCTTGGCTTCATACTAAATGAAAACCGCTGCATTAGAACAATACGATTTAACATGCGATGAAACATTAGATTAGGAGTAAAGATTGAAATCCCACTCATTTTAGACTGTGTTTAGAAGACAAAAAATGTCACCATTAATATTCAAGTTTCGCTATAGGCAATTTCGAATAATTAGCTATTGATATGATTGAGAAAAGTCAATGTTGCTCGAAAGGTTATAATATTGTTATAGCTAGGTATGCCGCAGACCGCAGAACATTTAAACATTTCATTGTTTGGAGAATTTTTTGAACGAGATTGAATAATGAATAGGTACTACTATTTCGTATGTTTTCATTTTTGAATATTTGACAATAAAATATATATAATAGCACACACTAAACAGAATATGATTAAAATATATACCTATTTTAAAAAATCATGAACACTATTCTCAAAGCTTAAAAAAATCTAGGGATAGGAAAAATAATAAACCTAACACCCTGGTAAAATGCCAGAGACAAAATGTGCTCGCTCTTCAAACATAAAACCGGCAAGACTCCGACAGAGATGATACACGTGTAGCTTAGGTATTACACTACTGCAGAGGTCGCCAACCAGACGATCTTTCTAGGCATATAGGTCGATCGTTATACAAATTAATTTTACCATTCGATCCCATAATAAATAACCGGATATATTATTATTATTATTATTATTATTATTATTATTATTAGGAAGAAACAATAAATTATTATTATTTTTTTTTTCTGAGACCTTTTTTTTCTGCTCATCTAACAAATCTCATTCTGAAGACCGAAATTATTCTGGATGTCGATCACCAGGGACTTGAAATTTCAAATATAGCTCGCGTGTTTGAAAAAGTTGGCGACCCCTGCCCTGCACTACTGCCTGGTTCCTATAGGAGCACCACCTAATACTGTTATGATAAAACAAAATTCTAATACTAATAATACGAATAGTAAAAATGTATACATTACCCTGATGACCTACATTTAAGGTTCGGATTACTAATTTTCGGAGGTTTTCTACGAATTTTTTCTCTCCTCAATGACCGGGTCGCGTATTAACAATACCTACTCGAAACTAGCCACGATATTAAATCCGCGCTTCTGATCGGCCGCTGATAACTGTCAAACTTATATTATAAAAAAAATAATTTCAAATGATAATAAGCTAACATTTTAATACTACAATAACCTACAATAGGTACTATATAGCCAGTGCCGGGTTAAGGAGGGGGGGGGCAAAGGGGGCAGCTGCCCCGGGCGGCAAATTTTTATGGCGAAAACATAAGATTTAAAGTGTTCAAAAATGAATGTATAAAATATTAATAATTTTAGGGTTATCACA